>OMLC01081715.1:0-16687 GCA_900302585.1 Regalecus glesne
AACGAATGAATGGGAGTGGAGGGGGGATTAAAACCAAGTTTTACGGATATGAAATGGTTCTCATTTCACCCTCATTAATGGATGTGCTTGTATTTAGCTGCATGTGTCATTAGCCATACACAGCCGAGTCATTTCGATAAACAAACACACACAGATAGTAGGAGATGTGAAGCATGGCTGTTCTGATTCACTCAACCAAGTGGTGCCTGATCTCCATAAAGAATCTTATGACCATTTGCAGACTGCCCGGGTACTTAACAGTAATGCAGAGACAAGCATCTTATTGTAATTTATGGCAGGCCTTTTGTCTGATGATTTGTACTCTTATCAAGCCAGTATATGGTGAGTTAGGCATGGAATTGAGCTCAGTAAGACTGTAGAAGGTGCACCTCTGCTCTGTCAATTTCTTTATTATTTTTTCATATTAATGGGTGCTAACAGAGGAACTCAGTGAATTGAGTTTAAGCTGGTATCACCAGTTCTTTGCTGCAAACGCAACGTTAATTTATTTAGCTATGGACTCCAGCTCAGCACTGAGAAATAGACACGTATTCCCGGAGCTGCTGTTCTTTTTGCTGTTTGTTCTCGGTGCTGTTTTGATGTGCCAAAATACAAAAGTGGATTGCATCAGCAACTAATTTTCCCGTTTCCTTCAATTCACAAAGTGATCTGTGAGAAAGTAGTGATGTCATGTCATTGTTACTCGCTTTTATCTGAACTCAGGTCGCGGAACTGTTGGTGCCTATCCCAGTACGCATTGGGCAGAAGGGAGAGAAACACCCCAGATATGTCGCCAGTCCATTCTTAAAGTTAAGTAGTAGTGTTGCATAATAATAATAATGATAATAATAATAATATAATCTCCTTTTATAGGGAAAGTGCATATTAATTAGTATTTAGAATTTAAATAGCAGACATAGCCCCCCGGCTAATTTTCACCTGTTGTCCCAAGTTATTAGGGGTTTAGCGTCTTGCTCAAGGACACTTCAACATGATTTCTGAAGGAACCGGGATCTAACCTCCAATCTTCTAATAACTAGATGACCGACATACCCCCTGATCTATACCATCCCTTTACTTAATTTGTTCTACTGTTGTCAAGTGCATGAATAGAATATGCATGTGCCACATAGCCGCATATGTTGGTAATGTTATTAACATTATTTATGCCTTTTGGTTTTTGCAAATGTACTTTTGCACTGGTGTTTCATACAATACACAAAAGAATCTATCTAAACACAAACGGCTCTTTAAACTTGAAGAGGAAGACACACGCATACATCAATACTATCTGCTATTCCGTGACTGGCTGTTTTGTTGTTAGGTTCGTGTAAGCACACGCCACATGCACTTACATATATGAGTAGAGAATGTATTGTAAGTGTAAGCAACCAGATGACACTCTCGGGGGCTTGTAGAGACGTCACTGGGCGATGTTTGAGGAGAAAGCCAGCACTGCAAGCTCAATGGTGCACAACATGAACACAGAGAGGGAAGAGAGTGATGGTGATACAGAGGGAATGACTGGGAAATATTTGAGCATAGTCCCTGGTTCCTTCAGAAAGTGTGTTGATGTGTTCTTGGGCAAGACACTGAACGTCTAACTGCTTAAGACAAGGGGTGAAAATTAGGCTGGTGGCTAAATCTGGCGTGTTTATGTTCTTAACGTTCATCTCTATACATGGTCTGTCAAAGGTCATTATATTTATTACACTTTACATTTGAGCATAGCTCAGGAAGTAAGGCGGTTGTCTAGTAATCACAAAATTGGTGATTCGATCCCTGGCCCCTGCAGAAAGTGCGTCGAAGTGTCCTTGAGCAAGACACTGAAACCCTTAAAGCTCAAGCTTTGTGATGGAATGGTGACCTGTCCAGGGTGTTTCTCTGCATTTTGTCAAGTGTGCGCTAGGATAGGCTTTGGCATGACTCCCCAACCTGTCATTGGATAAACTGTTGATAATGGATGGAGGGACAGATTATTATTATCTGTCCATTGAATCTGAAAACAAGTGTTCAAAATACCACAATAGTCAAAACTACGAATCCTGCCACAATTTTACCACAACGTTTTTTTCCCGTGGGGATTAATGCCTAGTACCACTTACCATTTTAGTACATATGTAAAAGGGTATTTCTGAAAATGGGCCTTTTCTCTCGCGCGCGTGCGTGTGTGTGTGTATTCCGCGACCCGACACCAGATAGGTGGTTGACGATGGATGGATGGATCTATATATAAATATAAATCCACACAAGCACTGGGGGGAAAATCACTGCTCAAATAAAAACTCAAAAACATGCTTCTTAACTCAATGAATGCATTGTATACGGCATGCCAAACCAACAGGTGGCGATATAACCCTAACCGTAAAGCCATGTTGGCCAACCAGAGGCCTGGAAAAAGAAAGCCAACAAGCTAAAATTTGTTTTCCCTGTCTACACGACAACACTGTAAACGGTTTCTAAAAGCTTCATCCTTGAAGGAGTTTTCCAAGATATCTGTTTTCAGTGACCTATGATATAGTTTGCATGTGGACAACAGGCCAAAATTCTAAGAGAAACCTTCTTAAAAAATTACTAGTGTATATGTACTAGGCATTAGTGTAATTTTTTGTGTTATGGCAGGCTGCCGCTGGCTACACTCTGTTTCCCAGAGAACACTCAGAAGCATCTGGAGGGTTGTCACTGGGGTGGTAATGCCTTTCTGAGGGGTTTATTTTATTTTTCAAAGTATCTAAATCATCTTCAAATGCCAGAGAGGATAAAACAGGGAAATTAGAAGCCAAAGGACACTCCTTGTTGTGATTTTTTCCCCCAGTCATTTGTCGCCAGCAGGATGGGTCCAGTCTGTCCAGAATGTGAGCACCTCAAACCCGGTTCAAGTGATTCTCCACCAAGAGAGTGGTTGGAGTGGTTAAGAGAGGGAGATGGATAATTAGATAAATGATGGACTGATGGATAGATGAGCAAATGGTAATGCAGAGGGGTAATAATACGTAGAGGAAAGGAAATGATTGTGCAATATGTAAATACATTGTGAAATGGTGAGAGTAGACCAGGGGTCAGCCATAGATAGTGGAGAAAAATAGGGGGTGAGAGGAGGAAAATGTTTAGGCAGCAGAGGATGCATGACAACTGTCGGCCCATCAAAGAAGGTGAGGGAGAGTAAAAGAGGGTGAGAGAAAGTGGGAGGAGAAGGAAGATTTCTGGAAGGCTCACTCCATCTAAAGTGATCTCTGGTCTGTCTTGCTCTCTCCTTTCTTATGTCCTCAATCCTTACGTTCCCTCGAGATCCTCGTTCTCTACATGCCTTCAATGCTCTCTGTATTCTTCACACTCACCATTCCTTCTCAATCAAAACCAATTGTAAAAAGAAACAAATGCCACGGTAGGATATTATTCACAGCATATGAAGTGAGATACTTCAAAAACTCAACAGATCATGTATCTCTGTTCATTTGAACAGACCAGAAAATAAAGAGGAAAATGAATCACAGTTCTTGTTTATAGAGTTAAATGTGTGGCTTTTATGTTTTTGTGATATTTTCAAGCATTCTCTTTACAGATTTCTGCCCAGCTTCATTTCTAACTGCTGCTCTTCATCATTATCCCTTTCCATTTCTACTCATGTGTTTCAACATGCACACAAACGTCCTTATCATTCTCATTTACTCTGTTTACATCCTTCAATTGTGTCAGATGCTCGGTCAGTCCATCTCCAACTCCACCTCTCTTGTGCCACTCTCATTTTGCCATCGCCCTCTGCACCCCTCATTTCCTCTTCTTCCCCCCTCTTTCCTCTCTCTTCCCCTACACACTCCTATTTCATCTCCCTGTTTCTGTTCTACTGCTTACTGCCTCGTTTCTCTCTCTCGCATCTCTGGCCTAAATTCTCTTTCTCGCTCCCCTGGCTTCCATCTCTCCACCAGCCTTGTGTTATATAACAATTTTTCTGCGTCTGTATGTGCTCATCTCTCTTGAGGGATTCATGCACTAGTGTAAGTGCCCATGGTTCCCAGACACGGTGGCAAAAGGTGGGCAGACAGGGATGGACAGAGGAGTTGGCAGGGTCAGGCTGGAAAAATAAGAAAAGAAAGTCTCTTGCAGCTATGGCTTGTTGTAAGGGGTCCAGAACTGGGAGTTTCAATGTGTTTCTATTTTTGATTATCTTTTATTTCCATAGAAAATATGGTGACAATAGCATGACGATGAGTCAGCATACAGATGGGAGATTTAGTAGCTTGTGACCTGGTTTAACCACAGCAATCTGGAGCTCCATGCTCCATTGATGACAATGGAGACTACTGGTTGCGAGAAAGCATTGTTATTGTGCCTCTTAACGTCAATAATTTCAACAGGGGCTCAGGTTTCTTTGACGTACGATATCTTACGAGCCCAAGCTTGAGGGGTTACTCCAGTTTCAACTGCAATAAAGGTTCAGTCGAGGACACACACAAGAAATTCTACCTGCTGCGTAATACGATGGCCCCCTCTAAGAATCTGTCATTGAGACTGTCCTTTATAACCATCTGCTGCAGGTTGGCCACCACAGGGACAGGCTAAAACCCATCATCTGGTCAGCAGAAAAGGATCATCAGCTGTAACCCGTCTCCTTCGTGGAATCCATAAAGGCACCGGCAGTGGACAAACAAAGCACTTCTGAAGCAAAACAAGGTAACTCCCATTTAGACCCACTGGTACTGCTGAGCACAGGGAGTATAGAAACACTTTAAAGTGGCAGAAACGTATATCCACTAAACAAGGGGCCTCACAGCTCAATGGGTAGAGCAGTTTTCTGGCAATCGTAAGGTTGTAGGTTCGAGTCCCGGTCCTGCAGAAGGCATGTTGAGTTGTCCTTGACCAAGACACTGAACCCCAAACTGCTCCCTGAGCACCATATGGTGGCAGCTCACTGTTTCTATGCAATAAGATGGGTTAAAATGCAGAGAATTGTAAATTTCACCTTGTGGGACTGATAAGGGAATCTATATAATTATTTATTTATCTTTAAAGGGGCCTCTGCAGAACCTCATTATTTATGATGAGGGATTTAAGATTGGCATACCCCCTGTTCAAACCCCACATACACATAGCTGAATACATCTAGAACAGTGCTGTGTTTGAGTATTAAAACCACATCATGTTGCTGCGAGTCAATATCAGCCATGTGTAGACACCCTGCTCCACAATATTTCAGGTTAAAACCCAGTGATTACCAATAGATAAAAAATGTAGAAGCTTCAGACAATATTGAAGTGCTTATGAATATAATACCAGAAAAACATATATCTAAGAATAATGGTGTCACCTTTAAGTTTTGAAGAGGAGTTTTAAAATGATCTGGCTTTTGGGGAAAAGAGTCTTTTTGTACCCTTAACAGTGGCAGCTGATACTAAAAATTCTGACTGGCTGTAATTTCATTTATTACCTATAAGTTTAAGCTCTAATAAAAATTGATTCGTTTAGACAGGGTGGGGCTATGGTTTAATTCACAAGTGGTCTGCACACAATTGATGGAGAGAAAGAGGAAGAGGGGAGAGGGCAGATGGGATGTTTTTAAACCATCATGGGCATATCATGTGAAGATCAGAAGTCTTTGAGTTTTTGTCATTTTCCATTCCCCGGTGTTATTTCATTCCCACCCTTGGGAGGAGCATTCAATGATTTCCGCTCTTGATCTCATCCCCCCACTTCCAATCCTGCTCTTTTTTTATTGCTTTCATGAGAAGGCTCCTTTCTTTCATTCTCCCTTTCTTTCCACATTTTTTTCTCTGTCTACGCCTCACATTCACAAGTTTCCCATATCCAGCTCTGACATTGAAACATTGATACAGCCACAGTATAATTAGAACACACGTATTGACTGTTGCACTGCCACCAAGCTTGTGTGTTAGTGTGCATGTCCCTGATTATTCAGACTTAATCTTATTCAGCATTTTAAGGGAGAATTGTATTAATTTTTGTTGCTTGTTCAGTTTGGAGTGTTCATGATGTAAATTAAGAAAAGGTTAAACACATTGAACAACACGGGCTTTGGTCCTGGTTGACAAAGCTGACGTTTCAGTGTATTTTACAAAGGAAAAAGTCTGGCATATATCTACCAGTACTCTATTTTGACTTCATAGTTTTCTTTGGAAGGAGGGGCATAGTTCAGAATGTTGGGCAGTCATATAGCAATCGAAAGATTGGTGGTTTGATCCCTAGCCCCTTTAGAAACTGTGTCAAAGTGTCCTTTAGCAAGATACTGCATCCCCAAGTGCTCAGGCCCTGGGATGACATGGAGACCTATCCCGGGTGTTTCCCCACCGTTCATCCAGTGAGCACTGGGATTGGTCCAGCATGACTCTGTGACCCAATTTCAGATAAGTAGTTGACAGTGGATGGATGGAGGGTTTTGGTTCAAGAACCAGACAGTTGACTTTACTTTTAAAATCTCACATGGTGAGGTTACCATTATGGTTGATTATTGCGTATTTTAAGCAGCACAGATTGCTCAACAAAAGTGCACAAGTCTGTTTTGGAACAGTAAACAAAGCTGAGATGCATTTATTCTGCACCTGAGGCCATTCCAGCATCCTGTTAGCAATGTCACGGTCGACAAAAAACATTGCATTTGGTTTGTCCCCAAGTCATGACAACACAAATTTTGTTCTGCTAACCCTGTGTTTTGCAAACAAGAACATGTGAAAGGACTCGATGAATTTAAATCCTGCATAATGAAATGCTGCAAGTTAGCACTGATGAGTGGATTTACTAAGATAAAAACCCACTACATGGCAGCAGATTTTCTGCATGTTGTCAGTGCTGAAGAGCACTGTCTCTGGCAGCACAACTTGGCCAAACTATCTGTCAGTGGTGCCGCTATGCATGTATAGTGTCATCATGCTTTGTAACTGTGGGGTTGAATTGATTTTCATTGCAGGTCAAAACAGGCCTATTTCATTGATACCAACTTCAAAAAAACAAATAGAATCATGTTCATAAAAGAGATCATCTCTTCTTCAGGCAGATCAGAGTGGAGGAAAGTAAAGAGGTCTAAGGTTGGTTTCTTTAATTTAGTATAGCATAGTCAAGGCTTCCAACATTCTATATGTGTGGTTTGAAAGAATAGAGTAAAAATGACTGCAGAAGTTCAAAAATGTTTAGGTTTTGGGCTTGTGTAAGGTGGTGTTGATGGTGTGTGTGTGTGTGTGCACACGCGTGCACAAGCGCGCGCATGCATAGTCCCATGTACCCCGGAAGAGCAGTAAGAGTAGGAGACAGAAAGATTTATTAGCAGTGTCAACTGAGGGCCTTGAAACCCCATGGCCTCATCAGTCATATAGCGATGGTGGTGCAAGTTCACACTTCACAAGATTAGCTCAAAGTTCAGTTCACACAGAGTGAAAATAACCAGTTCATGTCCGTAGACTACTATCCTTCATGAACGTCAAAATCGCATGGGTTGTATTTTTGGCGATGTATTTGAAAGTTGGATTCATTCCTTCATCTGAGAAAACCACATGAAGCACTCAAAAAGAGGGAGAAGAGAGAAGGGCTTAAAAGAGGTTCTGTGAAATCCATCTGCTCTCTTTCCCCATGGCCCTAACTCTCATCTTTCCCTTTTTTTCTCTTCTTCCACTGTTGGTGTAGCTTTGTGTGAAAATGTCTCGACTTCAATCAGTGTTTTCTCTTGACCTCAAATGTGTAGATGGCTGGGGCACTGGGTGTCTCCTCGAGATGCAACAACTTATAACATAGTTGTGTAAGGTCTTCATTTGCAGTTGTTAGCATAACTTGTTAATTTATATCAATATCTCTCCTCCAAATATGATAAATCCATCCATTTAAAGCATGGGTGGATTTATTCTCTGACTTGATTGTAACGATATACCACGTTTTCCTCCCATCACATTTTAAAGTGGCCTGAGATGTTCCCACTGTTTCCATTTACATGTTATTTGGCCTTGCGAAGGTCTTCAGTAAATGGGTCTTAATACCATCAATACTCACTTAGAGTGAATAGTCACAGGACAGAATGAGAAGGGAAAAAGGGAAGATAAAATGGAAAATAAAGGGTCATGGTAGTGAGATTGAAAGGGAGAGCGTTGTGAGAGGGAGAAAATATGATAGAGAAAGGAGCATATGAAATGTGACAGGAATGAGACTTGACAGGAGTGTGCTGAATGGAGAGTACTGAAAATCTCCTCTCGAATAAAAGTCCTACAGATACAGTTATACTTTAATTAAGTTCAAGTGAAAAATACATGGTACTTTGTACTCACATAATTTACTTGAGTACAAATAAATGTATTGATTAAGAATATAACTTGAGTTAGAATAAATTAAAATCTTGGTAAAAAATGACTTGCATAATTACTTCATGAGTTACTTTTGTTCTTTTCATTCCTGCAAACAAACACACCTGTGCCGGCAAAAAAATATGAAAACATTCTTCAGTTATCATAGCTGACATCATTGGAAACAACCTGGACAAACAACCCATATGGACAAACCACATTTACCTTGGCAATGCAAGTCTCCAAAGCAAAGCTTCCTCAAATACATAATACGAATAGTTGCAATTTGTTACTCTCTACCTTTGGAAAGGAGGAATGGCAGAGGAAGAGAGCCAGGCCGAGGCAGAGAGAAAGCAACATTTCGCTAGAGGGTGATAGAGGGAGCGAGGGAAGCGTAGAAAAAAAAAGTAGAACTATCAAGATGAAATGAGTGAGGCACTAATGTAAAACTAAGTAAAGAGGGGCTTCTCCATGGTGCACCTCTCCTCCCTGGCCCCACCTAGAAACGAGTGCTTGCCATCACTGATACTCATCTCTCCTCTGTTTCATCCCTTTTCTCTACCGTTTCGCTGTCTTCCTCAGATTAACAATGGGTTAAGCAATAAGAGCTGGTGGTTGATAATTTTGGCTGGAGAAAAATGGTAATGCTGGTGGAGTGGAGAGAAAGGAGGTATGGGACAGGGTGGATGATTGAGCCGCTGAAGGGAAAGGGAAAGAGTGATTGTTTTCTCCTGGTTTTATCTGGGTATTGTATACACCTCTATTTGAGATGATTGTGTTCAGCGATAAGAACCCCGGTTATTGCCGAGAAGACGGGGAGATTGGAAGATACAATGACAAAAACGGAGAAAACGATAGGAGTGATGGGAAGATAGAGAGATGTTTTACCTTAGTAGAATCTGTCTCAAACTCCTGAAAATAACTTTGACTATTCAGACACAACACCGCCAAATGTACATTGAGTGAAATGAAAAAAAGTTGACTTAACAAAGGGATGATAAACAAGATGGAGAGAGAGGCACTGAGACGAGACAGAGAGAGGGGTTTTTTTTGGGGGGGGGGTTGAGCAGGACCAGTGAAGAAATTAAGAAAAGGGTCGTTTTACATTAGTGTCTGTGCTTCCCAGTCCTGTAGATATGATGGTGAGAACCAGGGTAGGGGTCTAAGTAATGATGATAAAGGCCAGTAAGAAGGTGGAGAAAAATGACTGGTATAAATAAGAGATCTGAAAGATAGAATTGAAAACAATGAAAGGAGAGTCATGCCTCGAGAGAGGGAAGAGTGAGACTGAATTGAAAATTACTCTGAAATACAATAAGTAGGATAGAGAGACTGACTGACTGCAAAAATCTTATCAAGGTATTTTATCTTGTCCCCATGTTTTGGGGGTGGACACGGACTTGAGTGGAGCTTGGGGTATTGAGACTGGATGCCTCTGCTGATGCCCCGCGGTGGGTCCGAACCCACAGACTCTGGCTTATCAGTTTCTGAAGTGTGCACTACCGCTGAACCACTGCAGTCCCCTAAGATATTGGAAATGAAATGGATTTACAATCAATTCCTCACATATTTACCACACACACATACTGATGGTAGTATCAACCATGCAAGGTAATACCGAGTTCACCAGGAGCAGTTATGGGTAGATGACCTGCTCTACTTCCTGGGCCACTGCCACCCATTTTATCAACCCATTGGCATTTATTACTTATTTCAAGAAGGTGCCCTTGTTTCATGATAATATAACTTTTACTAAGATGTTTATGCTAAAATTAATAAGATGTGAAGTTGAGATTTATTTTCCTATATACTAAAATGTTCCTTGTAGCAAGTAGTTGTAATCGTGTAACAAAAACATTTTCTTGAAACAAGCAATATCATCTGCCAGTCGGTGAGGGGATTTAACTAGCAAGATCTTGAAATAAGCATTATGAGACTTACAAGAAACTTGTCTTTTATGCAGTGCAGATGGATAAACAAGGATAGAAAAGAGGACTTGGTAACAGGAGGAAGCGAGCTAGAGAAAGCGAGATGGAGATGGATTCAGCCACAGTATACGGACTGTGACAATGTTTGCTACTGTGCCTGTTCCAGCAAACAGTGAGATGTTGGCAGTTGATTTTCTGTTGGGCTGACTTGAAGCCATTGCCAGTCTACATAGGAACTGGACTATTACTGGGACCGTTGGAGTGAAAATGAAACCTGCATGTTCCCAGCCTCCGTGAGCATTACACACAGACGTACTGTAGTCATTTCTTGACACAGGTGCAGACATGCTCCTCTTGAGTTCACCTTCAAACTCATCTGCTTGAATGTGTTCTCTGCTTTTGAGCAATAGACAGTGTAGTTCTGAAGACAGGTTTACTTAGTAATGTGTTTTCAACTGTAGTAACCAACACCACAACCAACCCCCGACAACACCACTCTTCTCTACGTTCAGAAACTCCCTCTCAGGTCCTCATTAACAATCCACAGTTCTTTGCACTGGAATAGACCTCCGCTTACTAACAACATTTAATTATACGTTTGTTTCTGCCTTTGAAACCTGCCTGTCATAGGTTCCCATGTTAACTTTACATCAGATAAATGCGATACGCTCAGTAATAATAGACACTGCTTTCTGGATACTGAATGAAGTGGAAGGAGGAGAACGATGATGAGAAGGAGGTGTGGATGTGGCACCGAGAATAGGTGAAGAGTCACTGTAAGATGGAGAGAAGGAGAAGAAATACTGCCAGGGGTGAAAGAGAGGGGAGGTGGTCTTTCTGCTGCAGGTCAGACACTGATTTATTCGACTCAATACATGAGAGGAGGAGTGAGCAAGCACAGAAAAGCCTTTGTAATTTGGTTAATGACAATTGGACAGGGAATGGGCAGAGATGAGGAGGAACAATAAATAAATGGTCTTGAGTGGGAAATACACAAGTCAAGAGGATGCTGAAGAAATGAAAGTGGTAAAAGGTGAAGAAAAAAAGACGAAAGGATGGAGGGGAAGAGGTGGATGAGCCTATGTGGTTTGGAGACACTGCAGCAACAGTTGAGTGAAGGAACTTGAGGCTCTGCAGTAATTTCTCTGCTGTGCTGCACTGGGGTGTGGAGTGGAGTTACAATCATGACACGATTGATAGTACTGCTCTCGCTCTCTCTCTCTCTCTCTCTCTCTCTCTCTCTGTCTGTCTGTCTGTCTGTCTGTCTGTCTGTCTGTCTGTCTGTCATTCCACCCATGTAACCCAATTAGAAAGCCAAAGAGCTGTGTATATACAACACATACGTATATTCTATGCTGATGAACAGAAACACTGACATCAGACATGATCAATGGTGATGGCAGTTAATCATAAGGAGTCTATGCACATACTCACCAGGCACTTGCTCTGAGCTTTGAAGCAAGTGAGCATCAGCTACTTGAGAAGATTTGGTTATTATTCATGAGTTAATATTGTTTGATGTGCTGCTTGGTGCCAATACTGTTTGAGAAAAGTGCAGTGTAAAGGAAATACGCTCCACGTGAAGTGCGATGGGCGTGTTTGATACTGGCAGCACATGGTTTTGTCGGCATTATTTTGGTAGTACAGGTTTCATTTTTTCATTATGAGTAGTGATGATCCAGCTGACTCAAATACTTGGTTTACAAAAAAGGCACATGGAAAAATAATTGGCAAATAGTCACCCCTTCATTGAAACACAGTAATGACACAGCATTGACCAGTCAGACTGGAGATGTAGGGTTTGAGAAGTTCCAAAAGTAGGCCATTCCCTCTGCGGATGATTTACATCTATGATATAACAAACCGAGAAGCCATTGGAAAGTAACAGGATTCTAATGGTTTCTAACCACCCATGCCTTTCAGAGTTCTCCAGCTCACTCTGTCCACGGGATCCTCAAAGGAATAGTGATGCTTTTTGTTTTCCAGGGATTTTGTGGCTTGGATGAGTGCTTTTTGATGGAAATTGTAAACTTTCTCACTTTTTCTCTTACATTTTTGAGTTGAGAACATTCTGGTGTAGGCCTGGGGTAATGGAACAAATTTCCCAAATATAAAACCTTTCCTATGATTTTGTTTTTGACCTAGTTTATTGTAAGGAAGCCATTCGTTTGCTCACAAACTGATAATCTCAGGATTTAATAATAATCATCAGAAGAAGAAGCTTTATTTGTAATTATACATACATACAACAAGATTTGTGCTCTGCATTTAACCCATCCTATTGTATTGGAGCAGTGAGTAGCTGCAACGCTCGGGTCAATGTCTTGCTCAAGGACACTTTAGCAGAATTTCTGCAGGGACCGGTGAACAAACCAGTAGTCCTCCAATTACTAGAAGACTACCCTACTTCCTGACCCATGTCGCCCCCTACTAATGTGCACTTGCAGATTGTGTAGCTGAACATAGTCTCTTGGTTCATATTATTTCATTGTAGATCTTGGCAAATACACTTGACAAGTCCATTGGCAGTTTCTTTTCATAACTTCTACCAGTCATAACTTGTGAATGGATAGGGATGAACTAAAGACACATCTATGCTTACGCTTTAATATCTAGATTCATACAGATTACATGGGCAGGTCAGGTGTCTGGCCTGTTACCATAGCAACCAACTAGTGCGCTTGGGTACCATGCTTGGTGACAAGTTTATCCTTGAGGCTAACTTTGTTGTCAACGTCTATGCGTTATAGAAAATGACTTTGTCTATTGTCCGTCGACCAGTAATGGTTCTGCTTTATCAAACCTTCATTGAAATGGTAAATTGACTTAGTATTATATAGATAGTGCTTTTTAGTCTAGTGACCACTCAAACCGCTTTACAATGAATGCCTCACATTTATCGAGCGACTCCACAACCCATCCTCGGATAAGCAGTTGATGGATGGGTGCTGCTCATCTACATGTCATTTCTTAAGCCAAATCCCTGTCTGATGATCTTTCTCACTCCCTCTCAATCTTTTTCATTTGCTCACCATCTTGAGCACCTCCTCCTTCTCGCCCATCCCCCTTGCTCCTCTTTGTAGCCCACGTTCTTCGCTTTGGGGGTGTTGAAAGTCATAAACAATAATTCATTGTTGAGTTGACTGCACAGTGGGAGGGGTGCAGTCTGTTGGGTTTTTTTCCCCCTCAGTATCAAAGTGTTTATTTCGGTCATGGATTAAGTGTGGAGGAACTCGGCAAAGCGAGAGAATCTTGCTGTTTTTCAAAAAAACGGAAGCACTTGTTAAAGCAAGGTGGAAATAGCAGCAGGGCTAACAATAGAGTTGAAAATAGCACTGAAGCCTGAAGACTGTCTTAAAAGACAATGTGCTTTTATGTGCTTTTATGACTTGTGCACGGCCACACATTTTGATATGTTTGCTTGATCTTTTGAATTAATTAATTTAGCTACACATTCCATTGTATTGTCACAACTTTGTACAAATGTTACGTACATCATCCATTTGGTGTCTGAATCCAATTTGGATCATCAGTTGCAGATTATTTTGTGACATGCTGAAAATGGGGCATGGGTAGCTTAGTAGAGGGCTGCTTCTGAACTTGACAAGTCAGATGTCGCTTGTTTGAATTTCAGGTCGAAATTTCAAAACTGTCTTTAAGGGGGTTCAAACTTTGGTCCAGCTTAAAAGTGCTTCACCAACTACACATATATAAAGAGGCATACAAGAACTGGTGTTGGCCTCTTTAGACAACCGTGGACACCATGGAGCATAGTCCATAAAACAGTTTGTTGTGTTTTGTTGTCCTGATGAAAGGTGATGGTTGTCTCTGATAAGTGACTGTGACATTGTGAGATGTGTGGAAGGAAGTCCCGCGGATAACCGACAGAGAAAAATACTTTAGAAGCTGAACTCTGGTGGCTTTAGATGTGGTTATAAGATGATAAAGTGAATAATGTCCACTTCAATTTTCTCCTGTGGCCAATACTCATCTCGTATCTTGGCTGGGAATTGACACTTGGATATTGCAGTAATAAGTATCATTGGAGTCCTTTCAGGTTCATCTGCTAGTTGATCTTGTCAAAGTAAAGTATTGCTCTCCTCCCTGGCAGTCTCCCAGCATCACTGTGTTGAAATGCACTTTTACATAATGCTTTTAGATGCTGGGTACATTTTAATTTGTTTTAGTCGTGTAACAATGGTGACCTGTCCAGGGTGCTGCATACATTATGCTCAATGAGCGCTGGGAAAGGCTCCAGCATGGCTCTATAACCTGAGTGGTGGGATCGAACTTGCCATGCCTGACCTGGAGGCGTGCGCTCTCTTTTTTTCAGGGGCGGCATAGCTCAGTGGGTAGAGCGGTTGTCTGGCAATCGGAAGGTTGGAGGTTTGATCCCCAGTCCTGCAGAAAGCATGTCGAGGTGTCCTTGAGCAAGACACTGAACACCCTCAACTGCTCCCCGAGCACCATATAGTGGCAGCTCAGTGTTCCTTTACAATAGGATGGGTTAAATTGTAGAGAACTCCAAATTTTCCCTTGTGCGACTGATAAGAGAATCTATTTATTCTGTTATTTTATCTACCAACAAAGTGGTTCTGCAGTAGGAAAAAGAGCTGGAGCTGGTCCCCAGGTACTGTAGCTGCTCACTCCTCCCATCCAATCGGATTGTTTTAATACAGAGAACATGTATGCATGTACAATGACAAATATGTAAAGTTTCTTCCCCGAGGACTGGGTGAAGAAGCTCTGCAATGTTGTGTGCTAACAACCCAGGCATATATTTACGTTGCATTTTCGATCCCTTTAATGGATGAACGGGTCAGTATGTTCAACATAATGCATTTCCATTACCAGAGCCTAATGCTGTCAATTTTGTCTTAGGAGGGAAGCAGGGATTGATCTGCTCATACTTCTAAACTAAGTATAATGAATGGGCAAGTGGCATTGCTTAGACATTGGCTTTATAAGCATTCAAAAAGCTCCCTGCTATAGTTTTGGCTTAATATTGTGCACAAGTTGATAATGTTGAATTTAGATTTTTTTTAGTATTTTTTTGTTTTGTTTTTTTGCAAATCTTGTTTGGATAGCGAGGAGACTCATCCCCTGTGGTTGGAACTACTCAGCTGGTTTATACAACCATATACCTTTTATTTTAGATAGATCATGGCTAAACCTATTTTTTTGCACTTCAGGATGTCAGCTATATTTCTGTACATTTGGATGTTGCCACCTTAAACACACATAAATGAAAAGCCTGAAAGACCAAATGCAGAAACGGCACTACTACTTTGCTATACTCCAATCAAGTAATTGCTTGTAGTACTCTCACATGTGTATGGTGATGAAAATTAGTATCCGCTTTTTGGGGGGATTTTCACAAAATTGGTAAAAATATAGATAAGAGACCATGGTAGGTCAGGGTTAGAAGATGTGGTTCTGGTACTAACAAGCCCCAGAGTCTGTTGGTTTGAACCCACCATGGAGCTTTAGGAGAGGAATCTGCTCTTAATCCCCCATGACTGTCCTAGGATGAACGAGTGAACTGTTGGGGGTATTTCTTCACCTCTTGCCCAATGAGCACTGGGACAGGCACCCGCAGATCCACGACCCAACTTTGGATAAGCAGTTGACCATGATGTGATATGACCCTTTTATACGTATTCACATTCAATCAATCCTCTGATCTGGAATGGTGATCACAAAACCCACATAAAGCCTTCAAGTCTACTGTGGAAAAGATGGACAAAATGATTGCGATGTTAAAAAGGAGCTGCAGTGGTCTTTTCTATGCCTGAAGCCCATTGAAATGCTGTGATGCCAAACAAGACATGCTTAACAACCCAAAAATGTCACTAAGTTGGACCAATTCCACATGGAAGACCAAGCCAAAATACTTGGAGAGAGACTGCAGACATTGTTCCATAACGGTGTCGTATCTTTTTTTAAGTAGATAATTACTTTCTCACACAAGGAGGCTGTGGTGGCTTAGCGGTAGAGAGCGCGAGTCAGAAAATGACAAGGCAGGTTCAATCCCACCATGTGTTTCAGGAAGGTCATCCAGCCTTAATATCCCCCGTGCTCCATCTAGGTCCATGTCCAACCCCACAATGTGGGGGATAATTGTGACATGTAAAAGTAGACCTCTCACTTTTGCGATGAATGTTACACATCTTTTCCCGATACATAAATGATAGATATTATATGCCCCCTCCCTTATTTTCTTCAGTATTGCATTTCAGTAATGAATATGATAACATTTGACATCAGAAATTACATGTGTCCCTTTAGTCTCCACTCTCTGTCAGCCCCGGCCCATAACATCTTGAATTGGTTTGTCATTTAATAGAAGATAACTAGATTTGTCATATTAAGAATTCCACCAGCACAAATCGGTTTATCAAAAGACATGATACAGTTTGAATTTAGCTTTCCAGCATTTCCCGCACAAAAGCAGCAGCATCAACAATGATGGCAGTTTATGTC
>OMLC01081719.1:8968-24404 GCA_900302585.1 Regalecus glesne
CCCCCCCCCCAAGCAGCCCTCTCTTAGTAATTTAGTGGTGACAGTATTTTTGGTGGTGTGTGAAACCAAGTAAACATCTCAGTCCCTATAAAAAAATATTCACTCACTCTCTTCTGCCACATAAGTAGCTGGGAAGTAGCCCTGCTGTCCATTGGCCAGGTGTCCAAACCACCAGCTGTCATTGTCTTTGTACAGCACATGAATGACATCACCTCGGTGTATGGTCAGCTCATCGGACCGGTTGGCACTATAGTCGTAGAGTGAGACAACCTGAGAGAGAAGTAGAAAGACAGAATCATTGAGCAGGAGCAAGGGAGAGACTGTGTGATCGAGCAAGAGTGGTACAGTACAGTGGGTACTTACTGTCTGTTGAACTTGGTCAGAATCTGTCCGTACTCGGTTGGCAGGAGAGGTGAGGCTCTGATTTGATAAAATAAATATTTGTCAAGTTGAAGCAACAGTGTAACACCATTGGTAAACACTCACATCAATAGGAGAAACTTCGGTTCAAAGTGCCTTGCTACAGAGGTGGCCCTCCATGAGAATCAGGCCCCTAACCACGGTATAGCTAGTGCCGCTTCCACCCAATGAGCTAAGCAATGATTATTAGCATCTAGTATCCATAGTATTAGTACAGTAATGTTGCTGACATCCAATATCCGCAGAATGGAACAAAACAAGGGGTTCTACACTTGGGAAGTGTTCCACATTTATTCAGCTATTATACCAGCCTTACCGTTTGTAACTGGAGAGATGGAGTTCTTTTCAGGCGATAACCCACTGGACTGAAACCTCCTGAAGGCAAAGTAAAAACAACCTTTTTCCCAATTGCTTTTCCTGAGAAACCATCATTGTATTGTCTAACACATACAGACCACATATCCTATCTGCGCTGATCACCTATGGATACAGGTGAAAATTACAAGAGGTCCATCTTTGTCCCTGTGAAGAGTGTACATGCTTAATCTGGAAGTTTTTTTTAAACCTGGGCCCCGTTTTTAGAATCGGTCCTGTATTGAATTAGAGCACCTCAGCTGGTAACCATGAAATTGGTTGCAATATTATCCTTGGGGAAAATTGTGCCTGTCAAAGCAATCATTTATTTACAATGCCATGTCTGAAAATGTAGCTGATTTCAACAATGTGAATGAGACATTAGAATTTGATCATTTATTTGAGCCAGAGTATGAATAACAAGCTCCTAGAAATTGGAGAGAACGAGGAAAGTGAGAGGGGCAACAGCCAGAGGAGGATGAGCAAGTTCCTGCTAAGCACATTGTTTTTATTTTATTTTATATTTTCTCTTTTTATTCCTTGTTTACTTTTTGTACATAGAAACTTGTTTTTGACTTGGCATATAACATAAATAACACTTTGATGTGACCTGAGTTTCAACGTGGACATTTATTAGAATGCAGCAGTTAGCAATTGCCTCACGGCAAAAAGGTCCTGGTGTGAATCGTGTATCGGGTTCCTTTCTGTGTGGAGTTCACATGTTCTCCCCGTATCTGCGTGGGTTTTCTCCTGGTGCTCCAGTTTCCTCCCACCATAAAACAGACATGCAGGCACTACAGATATGACCGAGTTTGAAGCTTTAATCTGGTGCGGTACATCGAATCGTGACAATGTAAAAAGCTGCACATGGTCACATTAAAAAAACAGACCATGTATAGGGTCTCATTGAGTAATTATCATCATTATTCATCACCAATAAATAGTTCCAGGTTATCTCCTAATGTATATGATATGCAAATGTAGGCATAAAACGGTCTTATAGGTTATCCAGAAGGTAAGCATAAATAACATTGTTATACCACACATACACTTTGGCAATATTATACAGATAATATCAGCTTGATTATATCACTTGTTCAATAATTATGAATGTCAATTGTTGAAAAGGCCAAATTAATCTAGAATATAATCAATCATGACTCAGTGGATATGTTCTATATACTAATGGCTTATTGAGTGATTATTTTTGCCATTGTCCTGCCATTCATATGTGTGTACGGATGCCAGGTCAACTCAATAACATTAACCAATAGAGGTGATACGGTTGAATACTCTAATCCTATTCTTCAAGATTCAATGGCCACTTTTGATACCATCAATCATGCCATCTTACTTGATAGTTTGGAGAACTGGACTGGCCTTTCTAGTTCAGTGTTAAATTGGTTTCACTCTAATATGACTAATGTTATTATTTTAATATTTTAATGTCTGTATTAACAACCATGTATCTTCATCAGATCTCCTACTGTGTGGAGTCCCCCAGGGATCTGTAATTGGGCCAATCCTCTTCTATATACACTACCTCAGGGGGATTTGTTTAGTCGCTTTCAAGACATGTCATACAACTATAATGCCCATGATACGCACATTTATCTTTCCGCCGAACCCATTAACTTGAATCAACTGTCCCCCTTCCATGATTGCTTAACTGCCATCAAAGTCAGGATATCCCTTAATTTCTTCATTCTAAATCAACAAAACTGATTTTTTTTTTCAGTTGGTCCTGAGAACTTTGCCACTGCAGTTGATCAGTATAATAGTCTAATTCATCCAAACAGCACAACTACTAGGGGCGGCATGGCTCAGTGGATAGAGCGGTCGCCTAGCGATCGGAAGGTTGCAGGTTCGATCCCTGGTCCTGCAGAGAAGCGTGTCGAGGTGTCCTTGAGCAAGACACTGTTCCCCTAACTGCTCTGCCCTGTGATAGACTGGCGACCTATACAGGGTGTACCCCGCCTCTCCCCCAATGAGAACTGAGATAGGCTCCAGTTCCCCCGCGACCCGATTTCGGATAAGCGGTTGACGGTGGCTAAAAATATTAGTATCATCCTTGACCAGAATTTTTTGATCACCATGTTACTAAGCTTGTCCAATCATGTTTTCTTCAGTTAAGAAATATTGCTGAAATCAGATATATTTTATCTTTTAAGAATCTTGATACATTGATTCACACTTTCATCTTCATACATCTAGATTTCTCGGACTCTCTCTACTCTTGCCTCAGTCAAGCTGCCTTCAATAGTTTACGGTTGGTTAAAAATGCAGCTGCTACACTACTCACTAGAAGAAGCCTTAAGTCCCTGTTTTTCATCTATCAATTGGCTTCCCGTAAAATTCAGAAAAACTTTCAAAATATTATAGATTACATTTGAAGCAATACATAAAAGTGTCCCCAGTTACATATCTGATCTCCTCACACCTCATTCAACTTCCCGACTACTCTGATCCTCAAACCTCAGTCTTTTAATCCATCCTCCACTTCTAACTGCAAAATGGTGACTAGCGCCTTTGGAGTTTTAGCCCCAAATGTCGGGAATAATCTTCCCTAATCAATTAGATTTGCATAATCGCTGGACTGTTTTAAGCAGCATCTAAAAAGCCATCTTTTTAGGTAAGCCTTTTTATAGACCTGACGTGGTTGGTGTTTAGCTTGGTCTGCTTCTTTCTGTGTATATTTATTTTTCATTCTATCTATGTTGTCATTTACTCATAGTTTTCATGCTTGTGTGCTTAGTAAATGTGTGTTTGGAAGTGCAATATAAATGTTGTCTTGAAAATAATACTGCCTCTGCATCAGGTCTCATCTCTTGGAACATTTCTATTTAGGAAAAACGTGTTTTGGCATAGGATTGGTCATCTCTATCAAAAACAACACATTTTCCTGGCATTCCTCTCTCCAATGGTCAATCATGTTTCTAGCATTGGCTTCATGCCGCATCTTACCTTGAGCTTCAGGTTTTTTTAAGCATCATATCAAAGCCATCCCAAATAATAATTTGAACTATGTGAGGGGGATTTGTTTGTCATATCATCATACATGTTGTTTGCCTTCTTTTAATCTTTGACCGGGTGTGAGCTATAACATGTTTAACTTTAGTTTACCACACTTGGATGCTTTAAGTCAATGTATAACAAAACAAAGGTGCTGTAAAATAGCTTCACCACATGAACAAATAAAGGGCTATTGTTAACCATTAGCTGATAGCAGAGGAATATATGGGAGGCTCACTCAAGTGTAACAAGGTCTAACAGAATGGGGTGGAAGATGAGGAGAAGGGGAGACCTGACCTATGAACTCTTTGAGCAAGTTCTGTTATCCATTGGGATGACAGTCCAGCAGTAAAAATGACCTGCTTCTTCAAACCAGGGTTAGAGAGATACTCTAGGCACATATTATTATGACAATATCGAGTGGGCTCTGAGATCAGGACACACCTTTAGGTAGCTACACACTTATTTTTTTAAGTTAATTAAGTTTTTAAGTTAATTTTTGTCTTGGTCCTCATTTAATATCAGAGTGGAATTAAATAATTGCCACAACTGTTCCAAAGTCAGTGTAAACCATCCCGAATTCTGAATGTTGTCCTTTTACTTTGTTATCGTCATCTGTAAGATAAGATATTCCTTTATTTGTCCCACAAGGGGATATTGGCAGCAAGTGGATTGCAGATTGCCTTCCACTTGCTTAATTGCTTTGATTTAAAGCATTGACATCCATCCATCCATTGTCAACTACTTATCCGAAATCAGGTCATGGAATCATGCCAGGGCCTATCCCGGCGCATTTTGGAAGAACTCTGGACAGGTCACCATTGCATCACAAGGCTTGAGCAATTTGAGGTTCAGTGTCTTACTCAAGGACACTTCCAACACGCTTTCTGCAGGGGCTGGGGATAGAATCAGCGATCTTCCAATCACTAAATAACTGCCCTACCTCCTGAGCCATGCAGCACATTGTCTTGACATTAGCCGTTTCAATCATACATTTATAAGATGCTTTGAATTAGCATAAATACGTTAAACAGGTTATAATGCCCTCTCTATTGTCTTTTATATTAGTTTGAAAACAACAAATCTCTCCTTCAAAGAGCTCTGTTTATTCAAGTTTCTTGCCAAAAATGAACTTTTACAAGAACACGTCATAATAAGGTTATAATTTAGCTTCAACCAAAATTCATTTAAACAGCATCATAACACTCTGCTACAAATACACACTTAGTCTATTTTAGTGGAAGCCGCGGCCACAGGAGGGATCAAGGCTGGCAGAAAATTAGACAAAGGAACAGCATAGCTCATGCAGTCAAATGACAGGACATGCTTCATTGTAGTCGGTGTGCTTGATTCAGTTTTTTTTGTTTTTTTAAGCAATAGTTTTAAAATAAATAAGAAACTATATAAAAAAAAACCTTTTGGTCCTGGACGTGAATTAAGATTTCTGTTCATCCCAAACACATTTTCTATCATCCCGAGGATGATGGATCTCATTAGCCTCGAGCCCTTGAACTCACTTCTCATGAGAGTTCAGAGTGAGACTTCTTTTTGACTTATTCTTCGGTTATGGGTTACACACATGTCTATCTCTGTAAGGTATCCTTTCTATAATGTTGTATGACACTTATGGTAACTATTCCAGCCTGTCTGGGGCACTTTGACAGGTGTAATTGCTGCAGTGGCTCAGCGGGTAGAGCTGCGCCTTAAAGTCACGCGTTGTGAGTTTGTATCCCGCCGTGTAGCTCAGTAAATGTGAGGCATTCTTTGTTAAGTGCTTTGAGGGGTCATTAGATTACAAAAGCACAAGTCCATTTGCTAAGGATTACATTACAGTCTGTTTCATGGCTGCCAGCTGAAGCATTCTCACTCAAAACTCGACCAATTCCAACAAATGTTGTCCCTATGCTGCAGCAGCTCAGAGATAAAGTCCACACTTTGGAAACTGATAAGCCAGATGCTGTGGGTACGAACCCATCATGGGATGTCAGGAGGGGTATCCTGCCTTAATCCCCACATACTCCGTCTAAATCCATGTCCACAATGTAGGCACAAACTATGAAAAATAAAAATAATTATAAAATAAATAAGAAATAATAAAAATGGATCCTGTTCATTGAGACCCCAAATGATGGAAAAGTAGGGCTCATGTTTAAAAGTCTCAGTATTACCCTTTTACCACAATACTGAGGCTGGGAATGTTAAGTCTCCCTTAATCCCTGCAGTGCCATGTTACTGCAATTCTTTGCGAGTTCAGCCCTATGCAAACTTTCTCTAAACTCATTTTTATAAACCAACTTAATTTCTCCATAAATATTTGACCTCCTGCCCCTTTAGTCTGGATCAGGTCCATTCACAAGCAGAGGGAAAACAACATGTGACTATCTGTAGAGTAACTTACGGTTTTGGGCACTCAGGACCACCTGGGGAATTAAGTGCTCTGCCAGAGAAGCTGAGATCTGTATCTTAGAGTGGGGCGACAAGAGAGATGGAGGAGGCAGCGAGGCATTCAGCTCCATCTGAAAAAGAATGACTCAAAGTTGGATATCATCATTTTAATTTAATTATTGATAACTTATCCAATCCATTTTGTCTTACCTCAAAACAGGTTTTCCATAGTTGGGCTTTACCTTTGTTTATGGTGTTAAGTTTGAAGTAGGGACCGAAATTAAGTAGAGATTTCAAGTGTCGATATAGATAGTGGATAGTCTAATGGTAACAGATGTATCTCTTTAACAAAATGTCATGAGTTTACATTTACATAAGTTTAGATTGATTCTAAAGATTCACATATTTAAATCAAATTATTGGGCCAGCAGGGTAATATTAAAATAAACTAAATTACGATTATGAGATTATGTAAAATGAAAGGTGCAAATAGTGCACAGAATATCACACACACACACAAACAGGATTTGTATTCCGGCCGTTTTCCCCGCTAGCGGGGGTTTACCGGTCCATGGATTCGTCTCCTCCAAGTCATTGACTCTCCATGAATTTTTGTTGTGGAGCGAAGTTTTTTTTTTTTTTATGACCGGATGCCCTTCCAGACACCAACCCTTTTAGTCGCCTCTTACGACACGCAGGGATACGGTGGATGAATTCTGACCCCCATCCACAAAGGGTAGTGCACAGAATATCAGTCAATGTGAATATCGTGTACATTCAATATCTGCTAATGAATCACAGAGATGGCCCAAACTTTTGAATGTGTTTAAAAAAAAAAGGTTCCCAATAACAATACTCACTGTGCCAGAGTCCAGTGTCAGGCTCCTCCCAGTGTGACTCCTGCCCGCTTTGTCTATGGACCAGAAACACAAAAAGACTTGGGCAAGACTTGTCAAGAGTAAGAGACCACCGCAGAGCACAAATGCAACTTAACTCATACATAATGCAACATAATGTTCTCATGATACCATCAACATAGCAGTAAGAAAACTTTTCAAAAGCACACCTTGCTCAGACATATATCCAGAAATCGAAGAACTCTGATATGGCTCCTAAATCACAGGTTGACAGGGTTAGTTTAAAAAAATGTACTTTTTTTTCTGAGTGAAATTAGGATTTGAAACTGTTGTTGATTGTCAATGGACTTGAGGTTGAGTATTTACAAGAACTGAGTCCAGCTTCTGTTTGACACACTGCATTTTGAGTGCCAGTCTTGTTGCATGGGCATACTGATCCATGGCTGAGGATGTGTTGTTGAGAACTGCAGGTTCAGACAGATCCCCGAGGGTTTTGGTGTCTTCGGAGGCAGACCAGCTCACTCTTCTTATGCTCTGCACCTCCAGCTGGGATACTGCATAAAATAATTTGACACAAAGTCACAGATGTATAATATGTTTATGGTGATTTCAATGCCTATTTATGACTAAAAAATTGATTTAAAGTAAAAACAAACAGAAAACACACAGTTACTTTTAGTGTGGGAGGTAACATTAAAAAGGATCCTCCAAACTTATCTTGAATTACAACTGTGGTTTTAAAGAAGATAAATAAGGCTAAGGGACACTTTGTTTGGCTTGTCAAATATATCACTTGCTGCTTGAAATATCCGTTTTATGGCCTAGTAGATTAAGAGCTAACCTTTGCGGTCATAAAGGTACACATGAATAGGCTGGCTCTGACCAAAGGCACAGAAAGCCACCATATTGTCATGTGGGTGAAATGCCACACCGCGGAGAGCTGTTGGGTAACACAGTTCTGAGTAGACTGCCACCTGGTCACCTGGGAAAACCATCAACAATACAGTCAAAACCATTGAGAGAAAATAGCTTGCTACAAGCTGCTCTATCAACAAATAATGTCCTCACCAGTCTCAACGTTCCAAACATAAGCCATCCCATCCTCACTTCCAGAGAATAAGAAGTTCCCACAGGGAGTGAAAGTGCTGTAGATTCTCTCCCGGTAGTTTGTGGCCCCGGTATACTTCTTTACTGCTAGTCTGAATGACATACAAAACGCTCCAATAAGATGTTACATACCTTCGCTCAATAAGAGAAATAAATTCTGAAGACGTTCTTTCATTTTCAAATGTTGTATTCTTTTACAGACAGGGTCCATGATTGCTCAGCGGTAGAATGGTGCGCTTTGAAATAAGGCACAGCGGGTTCACATCCCACCGTCGGGCTTGTTAAATGTGAGGCATTCATCGTTAAGTATTTGAGTGGTTGCTAGACTAGAAAAGCCCTATATACAATAACAAGTCAATTTACCATAACTGATGAACCAGAGGGTTCAAACCCACCATAGGGCATCAGGTCATCTGGCCTTAATCCCCAAAACTCCATCTAAATCTATGTCCACCCCCCATAACATGGGGATAAATCATGACATTTAAAATGGACCTCTCACTTTGTTGATACATTGAAACATTTTTGTCTGTGTTCCATATTCCTAGGGGTATTTCCCTATGATAACTGTAATAAGACTAAGCTCGGTCACACTACTTTATAGCTAAAGATGATTCTTTGTTACACAATTATCACACTATGTATGACCTAAAGCTGAGTTTACAACAGGAATGTGTAATTATTTATGTAATATGTGCATTCCTTGTTGTGAGAGGTCCATTTTATATTACATGGTTAGTCCACGTGTTGGGGGTTGACACAGACTTAGATGGAGCTTGGGGGAATTAAGGCCAGATTTCCTTCCTGATACCCCACAGTGGGTTTGAACCTGCAGCCTATGGGTCATCAGTTCCCCAAATGTGTGGTCTACCACTGAGCTACCACACCCCCACTGTGTCCATTCCTTGCTGTAAAGAACACAAACATGTCATCTAGTCCTTTACCTTATTTGTTCCTGTCACTATCTATTACCTTCCCAACTGGAGTAAAGT
The DNA here is from genome assembly GCA_900302585.1 of Regalecus glesne. NCBI lineage: Eukaryota > Metazoa > Chordata > Actinopteri > Lampriformes > Regalecidae > Regalecus > Regalecus glesne. The sequence goes on from OMLC01081719.1 coordinate 18,096, forward strand.
TCGCAAATATGTTCTTCAATATAGGACCATAGTAACAACTGTAGAAGAAAATCAAAAGGATAATCACATTCTCAAGTCCATCACCCTCAGGACACTGTCCTTGGCATGAATGAGCAGGCGGCGTCCATTTGGATGGATCTCCAACATGTTGATAGGGATATTTCTGAGGTCACTCTCATCAATTTTCTAAAAGAAGAGCAACAAAACTTAATAATTGGACAACTCTGACTGTTATCTTTATTTTACATTAATTTACAATCCTTTATTAAGCAAAAAACAAGTTATTTATTTCACACCCATCTGCAACAATTGATTGGAAAGGTTTTTAATCAATTCATTTTCACTGTACCATTACTGCACTGAGGGGTCTATTTTATGTGTCATGATTAGTCCATTTGTTCTGTAGGTGGACAGGGACTTAGAAGGAGCTCGGGGAATTAAGGCCAGATGCCCTTCCTGATGCCCCGCGGTGGGTTTGAACCCACTGCCACATCAGTTCCTTAAGTGCAGACTCTACTGACTCTACCATCAAACTACTGTTGATCTACCTTAACTAGGACATAATAATAATAATCTCTTTTTACAGTAGGGACATTGCATATTAATCAAGATTTCTGAGAATGTAAATATACCCGATTTGGCCACAAAACTAATTTTCATCAATTGCCCCAAGGAGTTAGGGGTTCAGTATCTTGCCCAAGGACACTTTGACATGCTTTCTGAAGGAACTCGGGATTGAACCATCTTCTGGTTACTAGACAACCATCCTACCTCATGAGCTATGGTGCCCCACACCAGACCTTAGTATTTGGTCAAATATATCATGGTGTTTGATTTTGTCTGTTACCCCATCCTCCCAAGAACATATTGAAATAAGACAATGGACAATATCATGTCTGTAATACCGCTTTGTCTCATCAGTCTTGTCCTGTTTTATTGTCTAATGAGTTTATTATGATGTCATGTCTGATCTTGTTTCTATCTCATCAAACCGTTTTTAAAAATGTGATTAGCTTTGGCCTTGTCCTCTCTCATCACGATTATTTCTTTGTCTTTAGACTGTTTGTTTGATTTTGTTTTCACATGATGAACTTTTTAGAACAGCATGGTTCAGACGGTTAAGTAGTCATCTGGCATTCGGAGGGTTGCAGGTTCAATCTCCACACCTGCAGAGAAGTGTGTTGAATTGTCATTGAGCAAGACACTGTCCCCCTAATTACTCTGCCTTGTGATAAACTGGCAACCTTTCCTGGGTATATCCCTGCCTTTTACCCAATGATAACAGACAGAAACTCCAGTTACTCCGCGAACCGACTTCAAATAAGAGGCTGACGGTGGATGGATAGATGGATGAACTTCCTTCCGATTTCTGAATCAGTAAAGATTCACAATCCGTGGTATTCATATGTAGAGCAAAAGTTTAGAAAATTATGAGGAATACACATTTTCTTTTAGTGTTCCCTTACCTTCTCTATACTCCAGTGTTGACATGGCTGCCCCTGTTTACTACTAGTGTTTACTAAAGTTTTCCACACAAGGATTAGACCAGTGTTGTCCGCAGAAAACATTCTCCTTCCTATATAAGATATTAAAGGAAACATCATGAACAGCTTGAATTAGAATGAAAGGCTGAAAATGTAAAATCAATAAATATGAAGAGTTCAATTCAGAAACATATTTTTGCGTTATGCAAGCAAAAAAACATCATTAAATGCCTCAATATCAAAATACTGATTTGCCACCCGAGGAATTTAATTTACCAAATGCCATTTGTAACAATGCCACAATTAGGCTTAATGTTTTACTTTCAATCAATGAAAGCAGGCATAATTTACTGTCTCATCAGTAGATGTGTCACATCAGATAAAACTTGGCGAACACCATACCTTCTGAGTCAAAACATGCTGTGTTGATAAAGCTGTTGTGGCCCTCCAACTCCTGAAGTAGCTGGCCATTGACATCGTCAATGTCCAACTTCCATACCCGCAGCAAGTGGTCATAGCCTCCGGTCACAACCAGGCTCTGGACTGTGGGATGGTACTGGGCACAGTACACAAACGTAGGATGCGGGAGCACCTTCTGGGCTATACCCAGAAGCCTTCCCACATCCCATACTCTGTGGAGGAAAGCCAGAACCTATTATGTATTCCGTGACGAATAACAGAATAATATCAATACTTTTTATGTGATAAAATTTAAAAAAAAATGCTGCTATGATTAATAGTTACAGTTTGAGGCAGATTATTAACACTGGCTGTGCATACTTAATCACTGGTATCAAACAATACAGGGTATGTATTTGCAGGTATCAAAGAGTTAAATTTAATGCTTTTTGAGGCCTAATATGACGGAATTCAAAAACAATTCATATGCAGGAAGGTACAAGTGGTAGTATGGTAGAAGTAGCAGGAGTAGTTTGGTAGCAGTGGTAGTAGTGGTGGCAGAAGATGTAATAGTGGTAGACTTTTTTTTTTTGCCAATGAGAGGCAATTCTTTCTGACGGTATTCAATAAACAGTACCGAGCAAGACACACAAGATAAGAACCAAACGTACATAACTAGACATTTGTTCTTAAAATCAAACTTTTGATCCTTGGCCCTGCCTTCACTCCCTTCCTCTTCTTGATCTCAATATCATCCTACAGAACACCATCCAATGTGACCTAGCTATGTCCTTTCTTGCAGTCTCCAATCCCTCTCAGATTGCAATCTCCTCTACAAGATATAGTCCACCTGTGTGCACTTTCCCCCACTCTTATATGTCACCTTGTATTCCTACCTCTTCTTGAAATATGTATTCATCGCAGCCATTTCCATTCTTTTTGCAAAATCCACCACCATCTGTCCGTCCACATTCCTCATCGTGGCACGATACCTGCTATCATCTCCGTTGTCTTACCCAACATGCCCATTGAAGTCCCCTACAATCATCACTCTCTCCTCTCCATAACTTCATCTAACTCACTCCAGAATCATTCTTTCTCTTACATCTTACACTCGGCTTGAGGGGAATATGTGCTGATAACACTCATCATTACACCTTCAATCTCCAGCTTCATTCTCATCACTCTGTCTGACACTCTCCTCCCCTCCAACACACCCTTGAAATATTCTTCCTTCAACATTATCCCTACCCCATTTCTCCCATTTGCAGCATACTGGAAGAGTATGAGCCATTCTCCATTATTATTTACCTTACTCCCTTACACCCTCCTCTCTCTTGTACACACAGTATATCTACCTTCCTTCTCTCCATCATATCAGCAAGTTCTCTTCATTTACCAGTCATGGTGCCAACATTCAAAGTTTCAGCCCTCACATCTTCCATCCTACCCATCCTCCTCTCCCACTATCTCTGGACATGCCTTTCCCCTCTCCTTCTCCTTCATCCAACAGTAGCAAAATTTCCATCAGCACTCTGCATGCCAACAGTACCAGTGGAGGTTGTTGGTAACCCGGGCCTCAACCGATCCTGTATGGAAATCTAATTCATGATCTGCAGATTTGATTTGGCAAAGGTTATATGCCGGATGCCCTACCTGATGTAACCCCCACCATTTATCTGGGCTGGGGACCAGCACTAAGAGTGGATTGGTTTTCATTGTACAAAGAACTGATAAACGTAAAAGTTATGAAATTAGAAAATTGGCATGGTGTTGCTACTACCAAGAGATTGACCTGAGGATTGTCAAATGCGCTTTATCTAATTTAATTTTTGCACAGATGTATTACAGGTAGGAACTGTACATTTGGTTCAGTGCAGAGGCAGGTATTAGATCAAAAGGGGGCGGTTTAGAAACAGATCCTTTGCGTTTCCTTAAGGTCAGATGCTAATTTCTTCTTTCTTTCTTTTCTCTGTCTGATCCTTTTAATCAGACATAGACTTGCAGTGATACCTTTTTTTCCTTCATAATCTAAAAAAGTATTTTCCCCACCAGGTAACTATAGCAGGCTAGTGAAGGCTCTGCATAGCAGAAATTATCAGATAGGCTTAGGATTTAAAAGCTATGAAACATTTTGACTCTGCTGCAGAAGAACTTGACTAATTTTGTTTAAAAATAAACAAAATGGCATAATTAACATAAAATTAAGATCATAAATTGAAATGTATGCCAATTTTATTAATTTTAAGACATTTTTAAAATTGAATTTACTTACCTGCCAACTCCCCTTAGAGGGAGTAAAAAAACCAACTGTTGCAGGAGCTAAATCACTGCAGTTGACAACTCGCTATAAAACATTGTATTCACATTACTACAAACTTCACTGATTCATTTACCTGACACATACGCCTGATATATTTACCTGACTGTGCCATCAGAGGAGGCAGACAAAAGGCTATTGTCATCTCTGGACCAGCAGAGATCATACACGATACTGAGATGGCCACTAAAGGCAGCCAAAACCTTGCCGGAAGGAATCTCATACACTGAAACAGCAAAAAAACCAAGGTATTATTTCTAGTAATCCATTCATTCATTCACATCATAATCAGCCGCTTATGGTAGTTGTATCGTGGATCTGCTGGAGCCTATCCCAGTGCTCATAGGCTGGTAGGGGGAGAAATACCCTGGACAGGTCGCCATTCAATTTTTAATCCTCACATTTGGTTGTTGCACACTACTGTGGTCCATCCCCTGTGCAATTGATTACTGTTATTCAAAGTCCACAGGCTGGAGGTCCTTGGAGTAATCTTTCTCAATAACAGTAATAAATGTTATGATTGGTTAATAGCACTAATTAGAACAACCCTCTCCCTTAACTGCCCACAAAAAAACCTCACTACCCAGATATCTACATTCAACAACACAAGTGCTTGGCATGCTGTGTTTTGGTTATATGAATGCTCCATCTACCAAATGACTCGGCACAAATTTTCTGATTAGAGAGAACTTGTCAGTTATCACATTTAATGAAATTTACCTAATTATTTTGAAAATGGAAAACATACTGGTTAACTGATTTTTTTTAAGTTTGTTGAAATTGCTTTTATTTCTTGTCAAGTGGCTGAATGATAGACGACTAGATCAAAGTAAAAATACATTCAGCACTTTTAATTAGCAGATTATTTTTGCTCGGTTTGCCAAATGGGAGTTGCGGAGAGTAAAAGCAGCTGCATCAATAAGGTATTGCTTACCTATAACCGGGAAAGCATCTCTGTCAGCACAAGCACTGGCCAGCATAGTCCCAGCATGAGAGAAGCGCAAGGTGAAACAGCCCATATGACCACCCCGGAACAAAAGTACAGGCTTGTTGGGAATCCGACAGACCTTCATACATAAAAATGCCACATTAGATTTCATTCATGTCGACCCAAAACCTGGTTAAATATAATTCGTTAATACTCTTAGTCAGTTTTAGCACATTTAACCTGAGTAATTGGGTTTGCAAATTCGAAAGAAAAAACTAACAGAAAGTTAAGAAAGACAGGAAAATAAGTCGGTTTCATTTTCTGTTTGATTTGAAGCTGTCTGAATTTTCCTGATGCAGTAAACCCCTCCCTTCTAGTAGATCAAGTTGATTTTAAAAAACATTAAGAGTTATTTATGATACTATTTTCTTCAGAAGTCACCTGGTGAGTGACGAAACGTTTCCAAATAAACTTCTGATCCAGTTGAACTGATTCACCTCTTTTTTGTGATTTTCTTCACATATGTTTCTGTTCAGAAAATTTCAAATTACCGCATTTTCTAGCTTGTAAAATGTATGAAGAGTTATAGTCAAGGATATTTCAATATTTACCTCTGTTCAATAATTCGTTTTCAAAGCTCCTTTCATTAAGCTTCACTTGATGCTATTAGAATATTAATTGGCCATCAATTGCAGTCATTTAAAGAAACTCAGCAAACATCGTCAAAAAGACGTCAATTATTAACAACAACAAAAGGTCTTGATGCATGCTCAATAATCCAGGTAGGGAAATCACAAAAAGAGGTGAATTTGTTCAGCTGGACCAGAAGTTTATTTCAGAAACGTTTCGTCACTCACCAGGTGACTTCTTCAGTCTGAGCTGAAGGCAAACATCCCCCTCCTTATAAACAGTACCGTGATGCCACACAACAATAGGTTGGTTTCACATGCAAGTTGGGTGATCAACTGCACATTCAGTGACAAAGGGCACCATTCACAGAGGATTGGGGAATGTTCGCGATCACGGCATTGTAAGACGCCGATAGGTGTACTCTCAGGCCACCGCCCCTATTCAAAGACGGTCGTTCCCTCTTCACGTAGATGGCCTCCTTCACCCCCCTCTCAAACCAGTGTTCCTCCCTATCAAGGATGTGAACATCATCATCCTTGAATGAGTGG
>OMLC01081724.1:0-10954 GCA_900302585.1 Regalecus glesne
GATGAATTATGACATAAAATGGACCTCTCGCTCACATAGTTGTTGGTGCTTTCGTATGTATGTGCAAATGTAGATACACACACACACACACACACACACACACACACACACACACACACACCAAACTAGGTAAAGAGGACAGCGTACCTGTACTGACACCACAGATATAATCAAACAGTTGGTAGATGGGTTTGCCAGTAAGAGATTCCAGTTTTTGCAGAGTCTGTAAGGCTAAGATACCCCTGAAAATGCAAGCACAAGCCAGGAACAGGCAGACAAGCAGACAAACAGGCAGACAGACAGGCCGACACACAAAAGGTCACTACTTAATGAGCTGACAATGAAAGGATTGTACATAAGATATACATTATGATCATCATGAGAACAGAGTAACTTCAAGAACAGGAGCAATGACTTATTGTGAGTCGAGATCATTTATGATGTGCAATGGGTTTTTTACCCAAGACATTTACAGGATTTCTACGGTATACAGAAAGGTCTGTTTTATCTCACAATTAGTCCCCATGTGGTTGGTGTGGACACGGACTGATATGTAGCTTACAGCTTTAAGGCTGAATGCCCTTCCCGTCACCTTGCAGTAGGTTTGAATACGCAGCCTCTGGCTCATCAGTTCCTGAAGTGCGTGCTCTACCACTGAGATAACGTGACCACCATTTCTTTGGCATACTGCTGCTAAAAACTTATTTTCAAGTTATAATGAAGGATCTGATCACTCTCCGAATCTTATAGTCCTTTCAAGATTCATTATAAACGTTTTCAGGCCAGTTTGGCCATTATATATAAAGTGACTAAAATGTAATATTAGTGACTTGTATCTCATCAGAACAGAGCAGGAACGCTAAAAAACAGAGCTGAAAGAAGCCCCCACAGTACCTCAGTCCCCCTCCATCTATGGATAGGACCCGTACACCTCGACCTTTTACAGGATCATGGTAACCCACCAGAGTGAGGGCCTCTCGGACTGCTGCCCTCAGGCCTGGATCACTGGCTTGTCTAAGACGCAGTAAGCAAGGGATGGCCTTCTCCTGTGTGATGGAAACACAAACACACACAGCTGCTGTCAGAAGCAGAAACAGGTATCATCCTTCCCCCCCAGTACGAAATCAGTGCTTTGGTACATATATTACAATACCCTGGCTTGAATTCTCTCTGGAGAGAATTCTCTTTGGAAGATCTTTTTTTTTTTTATACCGGTTGATTCCAACTCAAAGTTGCAGTGAAGCTGGCATCTATGGGTGGAAGACAGTCACTGGCTATCAGTCTATCACAGGGCCAATACATAATTTCTTATGCATCACTTTCATCTACAGATAATTTATATAGTCCAGTTCATATTACATGTGTGCATACAGAGAAAATGTGCTAACATCACACAGAAAGAACTAGATCAAACCCAAAGCCTTCTTGCATTCAGACACCAGCACTGATTTGATCAATAATCCACACAGCCACCCACAGATTCAACTCGTAAGAATATATTATGTTTATTTCCATTGGCCAGCAAAAGAGATGCCCCACTAAATGTGCCACTGAAACTTAAAGAGATAAGGATATTGGTAAGGTAGATAAATGATAAAGCGGGTGGTCAGCATTTAATAGGCTGGTTCTAGCATTCAATAATCATAGGTAGGAAAATATTATCTTATGTCTCAGCAAACTTACATTTGGGCTCATGAAAAAAACATGAACATTAACAGGGTAGCTGTTGTGAATTAATACAACACATAAGGTGATTATGTATGCTGAAAAACACTGCAGCAGTAAATGAATCCTTATAATATGAACAGGTCTTCACCTGAAGGGATGGCAGGCTAGGTGAGAATTCAAAACATCCAACACATCATTGACTATTCATCAATCCATCCATCATCAATCGCTTATCCAGGGCCAGGTCACGGACACATCGACACACACACCCCCCCCCCCCCCGAAAAAAAGAAAGAAAGAAAAGCAAACCTTCGCTCTATCAGATTTAAGGGAAAATACATAACTTCAAAAAACTGTGAGCCTGTTTAAACTCCCAACCTTCACTGCTACACCACGGGTCTCTGGGAACTCCAGCAGATGGAAACTGAGGTCCTCCACTCTGTTGATGTAGATCCTTACATCTGATGCCCTGTGGAGCGCCTGGACCAGCGCTCGGGTTCGATTGTCCACACTGACCCTGGCAATAATCTGACAAAAACAAAATGATATTTGTTAGGGCTACCTGTACGTTCTTAATTGGCATCCTAGCTATAAAGTGATATTGTCCATATTATTTGTAGTTTTATACTGCCACATGTTAGCCTGGATTTTTAGACCAAAGCAAACCAGACCTTCTTATGTGTGCTTGACTCCACAGCGGTGGTTATTTTTGAAAGAGGATTCCTGGAACTCTCTTTACAGTTGGAACCCTGCCATGATATAACCCATGCCACTGACAATAATGCAATGAGTGAGGGTCATGTTTCATTTAATTGCAGACCATTTCAAATCTTGATATATGTACTTCGACTATGAAAATAAAACATGAATAACCACATGAACGGCTCTGCTGCACAAAATCTAGTCTAACATTTATATAGAACTTCCAGCAAAATCAAATATTTAGACTTCTGTTTGAGAAGTTCAAGTAATTTTAACATTTATATTATATTATTATATTATTTTATTATCTATTATTAGTATCTCATTTTCTGTTCTTGAACATAAAAGTACCTTTTCCCTTTGAAGAAGAAGTTTCTTGGCTTTCTCCTCTGCAGCCTTTTGTTCTTTACTGACCATAGCTTCAACTTGTTTCACCACTGCATCCTCTAACTTCTTCTTCTCCTCTGCAGCCGCTGCACTTTTGTCTTCCACTGTCCTGAATTTAGGGACCAAGGGTGCAATGTAATTTCCCACAAAAGCCTGGACAGTGGGAGCAGAGTAGGACAGGTAATGTCCTAAGCCCCTTTTCAGTGAGGATGGGGCTGTTGTAGCTGCAGACTCTATAGCTCGTTTATCAGACACTTGCGTGAGGTCACTAATTTGTTGGCCTTGTGGGGTAGAAGAGGCACCTGCACCGCTCTCCATTCTCTTTTCATTGGTGCCCACATTACTCCCAAAATAGGTGTTGATGTGATGGGCCAGGTAGTTGTAGGTCTCATCCAAGTTGGCTGAGAAGGTACTAGGGTGGAACAGAGCTGTGGTCGATTTGGAGTCTGTAGTACTCTTGGTCTCATTGTTACCCGCTGATGGTTTTATCCCCTCTAGTCTCTGTGTGGCACCATTAGCCTTAACTGTGGAACACACACGCCTTGTCTTTTTCTCTCTGAAGTCTTGTGTATTTGAAGGAGAGGCGGCAACAGTTACGTTGGTGAGGTTATGAGGTGGTGTAGAGGTAGCAGCTCTGATGCCAGTCGTAGAGGCAGGTTCAGGGGTTGAAGAGGAAGACAAGACTACCACAGATGTAGATGTAGAGTCAGGTGTAGCACCGGTAGAAAGAGAATGACTATGAGTGGGGGCAAGTACACTCTCATTGGTATCTGGTGTTACTTTGGGGCTGGCAACAACCTCTCCACCCGTCTTGGAATCATTAGGTTTGAGTCTCACAATTTTGGAGAGAAGTTCTGAATGAGTCCCGCTCACCGCTTTAGAGACAGTGTCCAACGTGTTCCTAATTCGGGACATTTGTTGAGTTAGACTAGCATACCAGCGTGATGCTGAAGTGTTCCAACACAAGGCACTGGTGTGGAGTTCAAGCCTTTGCCTGACTTGGCTGGCTCTGCAGAGCCAACCTTTATGTCCTCGGCTCCTGGAGTTTTGGATGTACTTCCAACTGAGGTAGGCAACCCTGTGTCCAATTGGTTTTGGTACATGGAGCCTAAAATTAGAAGTGTGTAAAGGAGACAATGGCAGTGATCCTGTCGGTCTTTGAGCTTGGGCATTCAACAAGTCTATCGCTTTGCTTACTTTCAGTACCCATGCATCTGGACCCCATCTACAACCCATACTCCTTGCTCTTTAAAGTGTGAGGTCTCATGAGTTTAATCCATCCGAATTGTTTATGAGATCTACGCTCTTGCCTTCCCTAGAGATGGCGATGAAAAACAAAAAAAGGTGCTGAATGAATGACAAAAATAAATATCAACAACGGAGCTACAGAAACGCTTGCTTCTAAATCCAAATACTGAACATTGTACACTAACGTTGGTAGTAAAACATGTCTGATCACGATTATAGCTGACGAGCAGAAGCTACAGAAATGAAGTACAGTACCCAAACAACTTTTCTCGGGCAAGCGGTGGGCTTGCGTCAAGCTAGCCAACTAGTTAGCTAACCTAGCTAACGTTAGCCTTTCATTATTATATCGTAAAAACAAACAAACACACCAACCTTCTACATAAATAGCTGTTTTGGTTAAATCAACGGTCATCCTGCTCATTTTTGATAGCTGCCATTTCCATATGGAGATTTAAAACATGAAACTATATTCACTGTTTACGGATTGACCGACATACGGGTAACGCTGCTGGAATCGTCCGATTTGACACTTAGTCCTCTCTGGATGACGTCAGAACACCGGGCCCGAGAAAAACAATGTTCACGTGGTTGTTAGGGCTACTCTCCCATTGGTTGTTTCATCACTTGTCCCTGAAATACAGCACGGTGATTGGTCAAGAGGTCTCCGAGCGGTGGGTAATAAAACTTTTGAGTTGAAATGGCCACATCAGTACATCAGTGAGGTTAATTCAAGCACTGACAAACTGAGGTCATGGCTAGATTACCAGGCCACCACCAGGCTCATCCATTGTGCATATAGTCGGTCTGGGCCATGGGCAAATGAAAGCCTGTTGAACCTTTTACCTTATCAGTGTGTATGTGGTGATGACATGACCTTCGATATTGGGACTGTTTCATTTTTCTTCAAAATTTACCTTGAATCACATCATGCCATGGTAAGACAAATACAAACGATAGTGATGACAGGTGGTGACATTGGTGCCAGAGGCAGCAGATTCAAACCCACTGCGAGGGTACTGTTAGAAAGAGAATGGAAATGTCTTGATGCACACTCTAAATACTGACTTACAGCAACTGCTCAGAGTCTGCTCGGGTCATGGTGTGCAGCATGATGTTAGATTTGACTCGAATCGAGCAAGATGTTTGAGTCACATCATCAGGAATTATCTATGTGCAGATGATGATGGTGATAATAATGATGCGTTAGAAACTGTATGGACAAACCGATATGGTGGCATACACATTCCACATGTGCGCAGATGATGTTAAAACTGCTCTTTCAGGTCCTGCTGTGCTCAACTCTACACAGCCGATTGTGATGCAGTTATAGTAGAACAGATATGAAGAAGCTTTAGGCACCATATGATGATGCATTCAGAGTCTGGCTCAAGCTTCCAAGATGGACAAGTGCAAGTTATGTGTTTGTGACTAGTAATGTTCCGACTTTTCATGCTGTATTGAGTAAATTAATGCCCAGATTTATTTTTTGATCAGCTGGTGAAATAAGATGTGATAATACTGGTCTTAATTGAGCCTACATAGATTGACATAAGGGGCTCATCTTGTTTCTGGACACACTGGGACAAATGACTGCATAGGTTTTGATCACTGTAGACTTGTGAACTTCTGTTTTAGTTTCATAAGCATGTTTTTTTCCAATATTGAAGCATGTGTCTGAATAAATCAAGACTTGATACTGAGCAAAATAAGAAATCAGGAGTCACTGACTGTCAACCAAGGAGGCATCTTGTCCGATAGAGGGCAGCAACACCCCTCCTCTGTTTACATGAATACCATGAAGAAAGAAGAAGAAGAAGAAGATGCGTAAAAGATGCTGTTCTTAAGTTTTCTAAATAACGCCTTCAACCTTCGTTTAAATTCTAGCGTTTCAGGCTCATTCACCAGCGCTGAGAACATCAATTGAAGAAGGGTCGTATTCGTGCCATAGAAGGTTGGCGACTGAAGTGTCATATCAATGTTGATGGCCGCTAGCTAATGCTAATCGAGGATATATATTGGGCTAATATAAGATGGCTGGGTAAAGACATGGGAGACTAAAATGGATTGAAACTGTTTCATTCATCCGTGTTTTATCCATCTTTCTGTCCGTGTCTTGCACCTGCATTCTGAAATTCCAACAGAATAGTTTTAAGTCCTAAACTTCCATCAAAAAAGCAGTCTAAATTCTAATACTCTGTCAGAAAAGTATGATCAATTGTACAACTTCAGTAGATTGAAGTCCATGGAGTAATTGGGAAGAAAGCTCTCTGCAAAAGGAATCCTATGCTGGTTGCAAGTTACAGCACTTACAGACCTGATTCTATTAGTCAACAACTTGTTTTGTTAAGGACCTTGATAAATAGACTCAAATGTATATCATCTACAAATCAAAGTCCTTAGCAAAGACGATTGGTTAACAGAATCAGGTCTGTAAGTGCTTGGTTGGAACAAAGACCTGCAACGGCAGCGGGCCTTTCGGGATCACTTTGGACACCCCTGGCTCAGATTTAAGATGTCACCTGTATGAGTGAGGAAACATTTGTTTCATAAAATGCTGTATCCACAAGTCAGCTGAGATTCCACCTACATATATTGACCTTATCAGTTTTTTAATTGAAGGTGCCTTATAGTTTCCCCGATAAGATCAGAGTAAGGGAACATGTTATAGAAGCATGTAGTTCATAAGTTTAAAGTGGTACATTGGTTTGCAATATCGTGATGCTTATTTTTTGTTTCAGATACAGTGGCCATCAGAACAATGACAACTGCACAGTCAGCTATAATGTTTGCCGTATGCATCTTAATGATAACAGAACTGATACTTGCCAAAAAGGACTACTATGGTATACTGGGAGTGCCTAAAGATGCCACTGAGCGCCAGATAAAGAAGGCTTTCCACAAGCTTGCAATGAAGTATCACCCTGACAAAAACAAGAATCCAGATGCCGAAATGAAATTCAGGGAAATTGCTGAAGGTAAGGTTTATTTTACCCCAAGAGAACTAATTTTGTGTTTGCAAAAACAGTCCACTTTCAAATATGTTTAAAACTATGGAGTCTGGCAGTCATTAATTTATTTTTAAATATACACACTTACCGAGTAGGACGTGGAAATGCTGGTTAAGTGTGCAGAATGCCGTCTTTAGTTTTCCATGCACTACTGTTTAATGTCTAGCTGTGTTTTATGCCACTGCTCTTCAACATGGGACATTACTGAGCTGTTAACATCACCTGAAATATGTCTCTTTCATGGACAGCATATGAGACTCTATCGGACAGCAGGAGAAGAGGAGAGTATGACCAATTTGGGCATGCAGCGTATTTCAGTGGAGAGACCCAGGGCGGACACAGGAACAATGTCCACCACCCATTCAGCTTCAGTTATGATGACATCTTAAAGGATTTTGATATCCATAGTCAGAACAGGCATGCTCGTCAGAGAAGACATTTTGAGGAGCAAGCCAGGTCCCATACAGAGGGAAACGGCAGACACAGGAGACACTTTGAGGGAGGCTTTGGGCCTGGTGTCTTTGATGATATGTTTGAGGACCTCGAGAGAATGTTCACCTTTGAAAGGCACACCAAACAGACGGACAGCAGGTTTCAAGGTCCGTCGAAACAGCACTGTAGAACAGTGACACAGCGTCGAGGAAACATGGTGACTACGTATACTGACTGCACTGGCTCCTGATGTGGCCCATAAACATAGACTTCACACTTCAGATTGACTTTTGTGGAGATTACACTGTTGACCGATCAGATGATTGGAAAAAGAATGTTCAGTTGCCGCAGAATTTTAACTTTGAGTGGGAGCTAACTGGCTTTCAAGCAGAGACTATTCAGTTTACATATCTTAGGCCAATATTTCAATGACTTTCACTTGTTTTATTGTCACCATTCTTGCTATTTCCCACGACCTCTCAGAGCCTCTGTAAGCTATTGTTTTGCTGTTTTCTAAGCTGCTGATAAAAAAAGATTATATTGATTATTATGTGAGTATTTTTGTTGCAACTTTGTGAAAGACAGTTTGAAAACCTGCTAATTTTATTCTGAGTAAAATTGTCTAGCCTGACTGCCACAAATATCCAAACCACGTTCCTGCTCATCATTCTAGTGTGTATTTCTATTGAATCTGGTTCACTATTGTGAGCCTTTAGATAAGTCTAAAGGTGGAACACAATGGCGACCTGTGCAATTGTGCTTATGGTTGTGAAAGAGGGAACAATGTCAAAGAATCTGTGACTGTCTATCAGCCCATTTCACTGGTATGCACTTGACTTCTCTCTGTTGAAATATTCATGCATTGTAAATTGGATGCAATGAATGTTCAATATCTTATCTAAATTCTAAAGAACCACTAAATCTGTTGATTAACTGACGAGAAAATATGCTGCTCCGTCGCACGGAGAAGTTGAGTCAGTTGAGTCTCCATATCTCCATTTTTTTGTGATTTCCTTACCTGGACTACTGCTCAAGCCCTGAGATTGAATGGCAACCTGTCCACGGTGTTTCCTCACCTTTCGCCCAGCACTGGGGTAGGCTCTAGCATGACTCTGCAGCCCGACTTCAGATAAATAGTTGATGATGGATAGATGGATGAATTAGTGAGCATACATATAGGCACTACTCCGTAGCATTTCACCAGCACAAGCTGTTGCCTCATCCTGAAGATCTTGTCATAATAACAAGTTTTTTAGATATTTTGTGTAGTCGTGTGCAATATTTGAAGCTCTATCTTATATTTCCAGTGATGATCGTTGATATTATTGTTGTCGTTGTGGTGGTGAAATTATTCCATAGCACTTTTGGGGTAATATTTTGAATATCTTTCACTGAGAGGGTTTTTGTGGAAATAAAGATCCCCAAAACATGACAGTCTTGTTTTGCTTTATTCAGGCTCTTGTCTTCATCGAGACAGAGAGGTGAGAGGTGGATAGGCCCAAAGCGCAATTCATTCAGTTTAATTCAAATGTATTTATTTCAAACATAATTAAACGAATGAATTCTCTGTAAATAACCCTACAAATATTATATGTTGGAGAAGGAACAGGAGGACTTTTACTACTTATAATTTCCTGCCACACTCAATACAGTTAAAATACAGTAATAGTGGACCACATTCACTCTCAGTAGGCAATAAGAAGATAATCTACAAAAATAAAGTAAAGCAATTCTTAATCCCAACACATTTCAATATTCCCCGTCACTGCGCTTGCTGCTGGGCCCTCCAAGGCCTGGCTCGAAACGAGGGCCCAGGGCTTCCTCCGTGCAGGATGAACTTCACTTCTTCCTCTATTTTTCATGGGATCTTGATGAACCATTCTTTATCTGCTCCCTTCCCTGTGACAAATCGCAATGGGAGACCCTAGCAGGAGCACAAGGCTGCCGACAACACGGCTCCTCGATTCCTAGGGGTACATTTACTGGAATGATTTTATACTCATGACGAATCCTAGGCCAGACTGAAAATACAGAACTATAACAAGAAGATAACAACCAAACTTCACCATAAATATTTGGTCCCCACACCTTGGTTACTGTTGTCTTGGAAATATCAAGTCCCCTCCTCTACACTGGAGCAGTATGAGTCACCACCATCAGTTCTGGGAAATGTAGTGTTATACTAGAAAAGGGCTCAGAGGAGAAATGGAGGTTAGGCTGTAAAATAAAACTACAACTCCCATAATGCAGATGTGTGGCTCCTGCGCACAAGTTGCTCCGTGGTGAGAGAGGGGAGCTACAGGAGGTTCTGGTTCGGGGACATTGAATGACTTTGTGCCCGTGTTTCGCAGTTTGAAAAGTTGAGTGTCTAACAGACAGAGGTCGGGGTCAGGACTATGGAGGCTCTCATTCCAGTCATCAACAAACTGCAAGACGTGTTCAACACGGTCGGAGCGGACGTTATTCAGCTACCGCAGATAGCTGTCGTTGGAACTCAGGTGAGGCATCAGTCTGCGCTAGCAAGCTAAGCTAACTCTATTGTAATCTTGCTTCACCACTTTTATTTCGTGAATGTGTTATTGTCCTATTAATATGTAGTCGACCACTTATACACACTGCCTGTCTTTACGGAATCAGGTTTATTTCGATATATCTTATGCTGTTCAACTCTCGTGTTTTCTTTATTCTACTTCTCAAATTTGAGTGAATGCGAAGCACATGCATTGCATTTCTATGCTTGAAATGTGGTCTGTGAGGTTAGAGAAATACAGTAACGATATTATTATGGCTAAATCTACCACATATCTTGGCCATTGTTACCTGTCAGCTTAAAGATAAGGCTTTAATGCTGTGTAAGCTGTAATGCTATGTTATTTATAACGTACAAGCTTCTGTCTGACTGGCTTACCAATTAAAAAATTGTGACCTGTCATGTTGGAGCATCAAAATCAGTTGTCTTTTTGCAAAATCAGCAAATATCTTTTTTTTGAATTAACATGACCAAATAGCACCAAATACAGGTATTATGGTTTTGCCACAAGTTTATTTCCAAGGAGTGAATTCCAATATCAATGTAGCCTGCAAACTGAATTGCCGCTAATAAATATACCATCTCATTTTAACACACACACACATACACACACACACACACACACCCATGGTCCAACGACTACTTCTGTCCAGAAACATGTTGGCTCTGCCTGTTTGCTAAGCCAGCTTGAGTTGGTCATATAATTTTCCACTACCACATACCAGGCAGGAGAAGATACTCCTCATTGCTGTTCTGCCTATCCAGCTTGTTTGTGTAGCAGTAATTGGCTTAGGGAGTCAATATTCAGGGGCACATTCACTTTCACTGGTCACGTAATGGGATCCTGTTGTCTCAGACCTTTTGGCAGACTGCTGAAGGGGTTACAGCGACTTGGGGCCGGTCTGAGTTTTTTGTTGGTCTCCTCATTTAAAGGCCCATGTGACAAAGGAGTTAAAGCTATAGATAGTTGTAGCATTTC
>OMLC01081727.1:0-20993 GCA_900302585.1 Regalecus glesne
GTGGCGGAAAATTGGAGTGTGGGTGTGAAAGAATTGAATAAACTGGTTTCGACAGAGAGGAAGATGCTGAGGATGATGTGTGGAGTTACATTGAGGGACAGGATTAGTAGCTCGGAGGTTGCAGAAAGGGTGGGTGTAGAGTCGATAGAAGAGTGGTTAAGGAGACAGCGTTTGAGGTGGTTTGGGCATGTGTTGAGAAGAGGTCAGGATACAGAAGTGGGTAGAGTCTTAACAATGGAAGTGGCAGGAACGCGAGGGAGGGGACGACCAGCGAGGCGATGGAAGGATGTGGTTGAGAATGACATGAGGGTGATGGGGTTGGAGAAGGGGATGGCAAGCGATAGAGAGACTTGGAGGAGACGAATCCATGGACCGGTCAACCCCCGCTAGCGGGGAAAACGGCCGGAATACAAATCCTGTTTGTTGTTGTTGTTTTGTGTTAACTGATAAAAAATAGGATGAAATCTCCTCTCCAGGGACCTTATTGTGGTGGAGAGGTTTTTTTTAATGTCCTTATGAATCAGGGAGCTATGTTGCCTGGAGCCTTGTGCGCTTGGTAGGGCTTCACATAGCAAATTAGTCCTAGGTAAGGGACCAGACAGAGAATGGTTCAAGAAGACCCCATGAAAGATCAAGGAAGAAATGAAGTTACCCTACCCAGAGGAAGCCCAGGGCCCTCATCTGGAGCAAGGCCCAGGAGGAGAAGGGCCTGGTGGCTGGCCAGGTACAGCCTGAAAAGATACTTTTCCTTCCCATGGACCCACCACCTACAGGAAGAACCACTGGGATCAGGTGCACTGCCAGACAGGTGGCAATGAAGGCAGACGGTCCCAATGGACCAGAACCAAGCAGCTACCGGGGATGGGGAACATCACCTCTCTGGGGGAGGAAGGAACTGCACCCTGTGCAGGAGATGGAATGCTACCAGCTAGATCTGGTGGTGTCCACCTCTATGCACAGCATTGACTTTTGAACCAAATTCCAAGATAGGGGTTGGAGTCTATTCCTCTCTGTATTTGCCCAAGTTGAGAGATGCTGAGTGGGTGTGGGGATAATCACGAATCCCTGACTGAGTGCCAAAATGGAGTTTATCCATGTGGATGACAGTCTCCTCTCTATGCCTCTCTATGGGTTATTGAGGCCAAAACTCTGACTGTTGTCTGTGCGAATGCATTGAACAGCAATTCAGAGTATTCTGTCTTGGAGAACCTACACTGAGTCATGTGTGGCACTCCTGTAGGGGACCCTGTAGTTCTACTGGGGGATTTCAACACACGTGGCCAATGATGGAGACACTTGGAGGGGGATGATTGAGAGGAACGGCCTCCCTCATCTGAACCCCTGTGGTGCTTTGTTATTGGACTTCTGTACTCTAGTATATTATGATTGCGACTTTAAGATTTGGCCTCCAAGCTCTAACTAGATCCGCTGTCCACCCGTACAATAAATATGGGGACTAATCATACAACGGAGCTCTAGTCTAAATTGTCCTCTGATAAAAACCGCGCCTCTTAGATGACGTCATTTCCTGTGCGTCTAGGAATTATCATGTGCTACAGAAGCAACGTGACAGCGCTTGTGGGCACCTGCTCACCGTGTGGGCCGGAAGTCGGACTCACTTATTGGCGCACTGTCGCTACTTCAGTGTGGAGCTGCAGGTAGGAGGAGAAACTAGACCTAGTCCTCATCGGTAGCTGGTGGTGTTACAATACGGTGATGTAGAACAAACGAAATACAGTGACTCAACTTCTCACAGCTACAGATTTCACATTCGTGATATTTATTTGATGATGTTTTTTTGTTTTGGCAGATTGCTAATGACGAACTGACCAGTTGACCGTTGTTGTTGTTGATGATGATGATGATGAATCTATTAAGGTGGCGCTGTTACTGCGGGTGAGGAGACACTCCAACCGTACACAGGTGTGCAGATGGACGGTGACGGGCAATTTGAAACAGAATTCGGTCATAGACCAAAAAAGAGATCTCACTGCGATTTTCTGCTTGACACGGAGGACTCGGACAACGATGTGGAGGAACTGAATCTCAAGAGACCATACAAAGAGATGGCTGAGCCTGCGGCGGAAGTTAGCGGAGGATTTGCTAAATTATCAGACTTCCTTAATGCAGAGGTATAAAAAAAATGGCAACCGTGTCCCACGGAAACGGACAGTTTCATACAGTTAAACTGTGCTTGTGTTACATAGTTTGCAATGTTCTAATGAGTTGTTTAATTTTCCACTAGGAACTACAGACCTCAAACAAAAGACAAGACTTTGGTAGGGAACACTCATGAATGCAATAGATTGTTTGCAGGATATTGATTTTTCCCCCCGCTAATCAAACATAAACTACGTGGTAAGAGAAAATAATCCAACATCTGTAACGCCCACCACAAAAATAAATCACCCTTTGCAGATGATTGTGGAGAAGCACCGGGATTTGATGGAGTGGAGCCCTTTGAATTCCTCCCACCTTACCATATCTATGCTCCACAAGATGGATGGAAGGAGAGGGGAGGAGAAGAGGTGAGGGAATGGATGTTAAGTGTCAACATGAAACTAATCATATTTTACACTTTTAGATGAAAATTGGCTAAACGCCTTTTTTTGATGGGTAGAGGTAATTTTTATCAGCAGAGATTTGGCAGCCAACTCTTCGTTCACTGGAAAACTGGCCTTAATCAACTGACAATACTCATGTTTTGGCAATGTGATGACAGGTTGGAACAGAAGTCAACTGGCTGCATTCAATCTCTACAGCAGAGGGCGGTATTGGCCAGGTAATCTGATTTATCTTCCTCAATGTCTTATTTGTTTGTTTTTCTTTTACCTACCCAGTTTATATACTGTAATATATTTCCACTTTCTTCTCAGCCAACTCAGAGTTCCTTAAGCGAGTACTGGGAATACCTAGATGATGAGCACCTTGTAGCCGAGTCCTTCATTACTAGTCCTCATCCTTCTATGGCCAGTCCAGTAACAAACTGGGCTAATCCAATCACATCCACATGTAATTCAGACACAGCGGTTGATTCTCCTATTGAAATTGACATGCCCACAACTTCTGAAACGAGTGCTACCAGTTCAGCCTCCAAAAGTCTCCGATTCACTCTTGGTAAATCTGACTGCCTGGAGCCGATCAATGCCGCTGCCCACCTACGCCTGTTGGGAGAATCCTTGTCTCTCATTGGACACCAACTGCTGGAGACAAATGTAAGTAGACCAAAAGAAATAAGAAAGCATCTAATTTGTCGGTGTCCTTTTTAAAACCTTATGAAGGTTGGCATTTAATGGTTGGGAATCAGGTTGTGTTTATTTTTTTCTTTTGTTCAACCAGTTTAGGCTTGATAGCCTACAATTTAACAAAAAAATGAAAAATGTGCTTGTGGAGTGTGTAGACCTTTTGAATCCAGGCACAACAGGGATCAATATTTCAAAAAGCTCTCTATTATAAGGGCCTCTTGGAATACTGCTTACATTTGACCCTAGATCTTGATTCATATACTCGGGTATGCTTTCCCTTGTTTTGTCATCTGTGAGCATGTTCAAATTCCTGATGCTCTTACTGTGTAACTTTTTGACATAATCAGCTTATAGCATATTAAACGCATGCAAGGCCCCATCAGATTTTGATGAAGTTAAACACGCAATGGGATGGAAATTACAACTGTCATGCTGGGTAAAAGGGGAATCCCTTTGTTTCTACAGTTTTTTTAAGAGCGAGCCTTTCAGAAATGGGGAAAAACTACTGTATATGGTATTTTTCTTTTAACCGTCATAGTGTTTCTCTCTCACTGACTCTGTAGAAAATGGTGTGGAGATCCAGTTGCCTGTCTCTACTCCTGGACTCTGTACTCTGTGCCCTCGCTCCTCTGACGTGCCTTACCTCACAGGTTCCAGAGCTTAGGATCTGCCTGGAGCATACAATGGTGAGAGAGGCTGCCACTTGTCATGTAGTGCACAAAGCAACCTGGAATACACACATATATACACAACTAATATATTGGGGAAACAAAACCTCATGTCTTTTTATTCTTCAATTTTTAAGGCCGACACGCTAGAGAACATTGCCTATGTGATGCCTGGACTATAAAGGGGATGAAGACACTTGGCAGCTAACAGCAAGTTATAAGATTGGTTTAGGTTAGCTTGGACTCATTCAAAAGCAGGGATGGCCTTTTTGATCTATAAAGATGATGTGTTGAAATATTATTTTGCACTTGGCCGGTTCTGGCAATAAATCTTGAATATAATTTTCTTTAAGCTTTTTGTGTTATTCAATGAAAGCACTGCTTTCTTGTGCACCCATTAATGATTTAAATTGTATTTACTAGTTTATTGGCACACAGCACAGGTCAGTAGAATTTGTTCTCTGCATCTAACCGATCTTACTGTATAGGAGTAGTTGGCCAGCATTTGGCGCCCAGGGAGCAGTCGTATGGTTTCGGTGTCTTGATCATGGACACCTCGGCAAGCTTTCTGCAAGACCGGGGATCGAACCTACAACCTTCCGATCACCAGACGACTGCTCTACCCACTGAGCTATGCCGGCCCTACTTTGTGTCTAATATCTATCGGAAATTCTTTCCCTTTAAATAACCCTGAACATCACTTCCATCATTAGACATCAGCTATGGCAGAATTGGCAGGATGATTGGCTTTTTCTGGATGGCTATCAAAGATCTGACAATGTTTCAGAGCAGTGGAGTTGATCCAGAATCAGAGCCTCAAGACAATTTCCAGGTAGTTAGTGCTCTCTTACAAGCCTAGCATCGTAAACCTGAATGAGATTGATTTGTTATGAGCTCGATATTTACATGAATGCTCTGGAATGTGCTTTTCCATGCTTGGGCATCAACCTTGAAGGTGAACCTGACGTTGACAGACAACTATGCATTTGTTTTTGTTGATTATATGATGAATATATTTTGAAAGAGAATGATTGACATGTGCCCAAGGTTCTACTTTCTCCACCCTGTCATGGAATGTGAAGCAGCCTGTGAGAAGGACAACTGATTTTTTTTTAGAAAAAGTGTGTGTGTATGTAGGGTGTGTGTGTGTGATGGAAGAAGAACATTGGTGAGTGGCTAAACAGGCCACTCCCTGAACCCGGGGCACACCTGTACGGGTAGTTAGATGAATGTTGTGGGTGGCAGAGGTAAGACCTGATTTCAACAGACGACTATTCCAAAGGAAAGTCTAGATGAGACTTTATTCAACTTCAGTGAACCCTCTCTAACCAGAACAAGCCAGGAGGACAGAAATATAAAGACGCTTGTTTTCAAATCCTCGCACTTGAGTGAGTATTCCGGCCTTTTCTTTCATGAGTATAATCATATTTCCATGTGTATATTGTCATTTGCCTTCTGAGATGCAGGTTTGAAACAAACAGTAAGTTGTGAAATTCAGGAGGTGATTCATGGCTCCTTTCTTTTGGTGATTGTAGGGCACAAGACTGCAGTCATACCAAGTATAGCGGCTATATCAAGGGCTGACCATACATTTCAGTGGCATGTCTTAGTGCTGTATAATGTGAAGTCTATGTTGCTTTTCCCAGTAGAGACGTAATATCTCCTGACCACTCCACTATTCAACTTCTATGTAAAATATCGCGATTTCCAAACGCAGAGTTGGTTTCACGCTAACATCGAGCCCGACGTTAGGGGTTCAAATCCATCCCCAGCATCCAAACTTAATACCCCAGGCCCCATTTAAGTCCGTGTCCACCCTTACAGCGTGGGGACTATTCGTGGGATGTAAAATTGGACCTCTCTATTGTCCCTTCAATGCGTGTAGGATTCACGGAGCACTTTTTATCTGCGCTATGCCGCAAACTGCAATAACCCTTTTCTTTATTGTTGGTTGGTAGGTGGATCCGTTTATGAACAAGCCTGTGTGAAAAATTGAAATCTAGAAGAATGTAGTTGGACAGGACTAGCAAGGTGTGATGAACCATGTTTTACCCAAGCACACCAGGAAAAGGTAATCTTGTGGAGAAAGTTGAAGGAAGTCTCACGGAAATGAAAAAGTGGACGAGCGCAAGCAAAGCGTGACCTTAAACCTTGTTTACACATGCACAGTTGGTGAAAACTGAATCAACAGGCTGTGTGAGACTAGGGCAGAGAAAGGTTTCGGCTAAATTCTCTACGGCTAATCCTTACATGCTGAATTCACAGCTCGTGTCATGTGACATTAATCTGCCTAATTGATGGGAGCTGATCTAGACTGATTAGTGTTCCTAGTGTTGTTCACTCACCTCTTCAGTGACTGTAGGGTGGGAGGAGCTCTGGTTGAGTTCACATGTGGGAATGTCCAAGTCTCCCAACATGGCCTTATTCCATCTAACCTATTTTCACCAATCTGTTTACCGCAGCTCATCCTTTTAACCATGTAGAACATCCACTCCAGGCCTGAATATCTTGGTTTTTAATTTTATTTTCTTGTTCCCCACTATGATGGAGATGTTTCCTTCCGGTCATTTTTGACATCAGTGTTTCTCTCTTTCAGCTATGACTGAACTCCCTAAGGACAGTCTGAATGGGTCCTCTCTTCCAGAGCTGAGGCTTGTCCTTTTGGGGACCCTCGGCTGTGGAAAGACCACATCGGGAGACACCATCTTGAATCAGAAGTCCCCCATCTCCTCCTCCGTTTCCCCCAGGAGCTGCCAGGTTCGACAAGGCATCTCTGAGGGCAGGAGGCTGACCGTGGTGGAGGCTCCCAGGTGGTACTGGTATGGTGGGCACATGGAGGTTAACGTGAGGAATGAGACGGAGCGGTCGTTGGAGCTGACCACGCCCGGCCCACATGCCTTCCTGCTGCTGATTCCGGTGCGCCAGTTCACAGAGGTTGGCTGTTGTAGATTCTCATGATTTCTAAAGTGATATCTTTTTCCTGAACTCGTCCAATAGTTGAAGATGATAGTTGTTTGCTCCTCCCTTTACAAAAATCCATGTCGGTGATGAAGCGATGAATCTCATTTGTGGAGACGCTCCTCGCTTCCTTTTTCGTGACTTTCCCAGGTTGAGGGCCGAGTGCTGAGGGAGATGGAGGAGGTGTTTGGGGAGGAGGTGCTGAACCACACGCTGGTGCTGCTGACCTGTGGGGACTACCTGAGGGGCAAGACAGGCCAGGTACAGTGCAGGTTCAAATATGGGGACAAGTGGGGATTTAGCGTTCAGGGGTCCCCCCCAAAAAAGGGGGTAAGGCTTTGCTGAGGCACTTTTTATTTATTTTATTTTTATTTTTTTAATTCAAAATGGAGAAAAGTCTCAACAAAAGTCTGAACTTCTGAATACAATAGATGTCACTCTTGCAGTCGTTAATACAGGGCAGCCAGCACAAGCCAACATTTTAGTCTATTAAAGGAGGGGGAAAGCGGTGGTCCTGGCTAATGTGGTTTTTTTCCAAACATATTATTATAGAGACACAAGCTACAACAGGGGAGCATCAGCTACTTGCTCGATGTGACCTTTGGAGAGGTGCTCCCTTACTTTATCGTGTAGAGGATCAGAATTAAACTCTGTTCAGGACTTTAAAAGCTCTCCTCAGATTGCAGCCCAGATAATAAAGCAGAGGTGGAGGTTTGGTCTTGGCATGTGGGTTATGGATGGCTGGTGGGAGGTCGGGGAACCTCATTGGATGTGTTTTCCCCACAACTGAGGTTGATTACTCCAATGGATGCTAATTCAGCCTCTGCTCTGTGTTGTCTTCGTCCACTTGAGTTCCATATTAGTTGGCAGACCTTCTTTCTCTACCTTGCTACCGTCTCGCTAGTACCGCGATATTCCCAGTGTAAAATGTGAGCAGAAGAATCACTGGGTAAAGGAACAGACTATCTCTAAGTCACACATATGGATTGGTCCATAGGTTTACCTGGCGGAGGAGGACCCAGGCCTCAGGGAGGTCATCGAGCGCTGCGGGGGCGAATACCATATCATCAACAACCGAAACCAGGAGGACAGGGAGCAGGTCCGCGCTCTGTTAGGAAAGGTATGTATAACGGCCAAGGTGGAATAAATGAGATTCAACTTTCATTTCAAGATTCAGATTTCATTTTTCAGTTATCAGTAGTTTTAGTGGTGGATGCCCACATTTGGTGAGGTTTCATCAATACTGGAGTTGGTCAAACCTGTTGACTTATTGCTCTTGCTCTGAAGTACTTTGTGATTGCATTTTGAAAACACATGTTGAAGTTATTCTATTATATGGTGCTTAGTAGACTGAGGATCAGGGGGAGGGATTAGACTGGCCTGGGAATCTCCTGAGATCCTCCAGTCAGAGCTTGTTGATATGGGAAAGGAAAGTTTGGGGTTCCCAGTTGAAATCTGCTTCCTCTGCGACCTGGCTCCGGATAAGTGGTTGACGGTGGATGATGCTGAGTATGTCTGGGTAGAAAAGATGTCAGTTGTGTGAATATGTGTGAAGGATCTTTTTTTATTTTATTCAAGTTGGGGATTTTGGTGAGTCTGAGTTCTTCTCAGCAACGCAAAGTCATACATGCTGGCCACCTAGTCCGACCAAAGTTGCATTCATATCTTTAATAAGGGGTAGCTAAGCAGTGCCAGTTTATATCCATTGATCATCTGAGGTCCATTTTTACATTACAATTCGTCCTCATGTCGTGGGACTGGACATGGACTTAGATGGAGTATGGGGAATCATGAACTGGTTATTGTTTCTCTTTTTATTTGCTACTGTTGGGTTGAACTTTATGGGGAAATGTTATATGGTGTGTAATGTTGGGTGTCTTCAGCACAGAACAGCAGTCATATGTTCATTCATTCGTCCATCACCGACCTCTTATTCAAAATCGGGTTGCCGACATGCTGGTGTCTATCCCAGTGCTCATTGGGTGGAAGGCAGAGAAACACTATGGATAGATCACCATTCTATCTCGGGGCAGGTGTGGGGGATTAAGACCAAATGCCCTTCATGACACCCTGTGGTGAATTTGAACCCCCAACATCTGGCTCTCCAGTTTCCGAATTTCAACCTAACCATAGTAATTAGAATGAGCATCTACAAAAAGTTCATGATTTGGATATACATAGATCTGAATACATACATCTGCCTTTGCCCTTGGGCAAATCTTCAGTGATGCTCCTGGGATCATTGGTTGTTTCGGGTCTTTCAGCATCATACAGCCTCCTCCAGGTGACGTACCTAGGGCTGATCAGACCCCAGTTTGTGTCCAGATGGCTAGCTCCTTATGACCCCATGAGTTATCCATGATATTAATAGTTAATGGATTCTATTTAATCCATGATATTCAAGGATTAGCTACGGTCATACACAGACGGTTAAGAGTAACCCAAAAAACCTTTTTTTTTTTACCTGTAAATCTCCAGCAATTTAGCTTCAAATCATTGGTAATTTTGCTGGGAGTAGCAGACTTTTACTTGGGTTGGTAGCCACAGAAGCTGATGCAGATTTGCTCTATGTGTGACTGTTGTGTAATCCTTTTTGGGCTGCAGTCTCTCACTAAACTAAAGAGCATATTTAATTTATTCGTAGGTGGAGAACATTGTACAGAAAAATGGAGGCTACTACATGAAAACAGCCCAATCGAGAGAGATGGAGAAACTCATAGAAGAAGAAGAAGAAGAAGAGCAAGAAGAAGAAGAGCAAGAAGAAGAAGAGCAAGAAGAAGAAGAGCAAGAAGCAGAAGAAGAGCAAGAAGCAGAAGAGCAAGAAGAAGAAGAGCCAGAACTCAGGGAGAGTTGCAAAGTTAAGATGGTAGAAAAGCAAGACCTGCCCATGGAGTGGGGTCAAATCACAAACACAGAGACACAGACAAACATTGGAGGAGGACAAGAAAATGACAGTACTATTCTCTTGGAGGAAAGAAAAGGAGAAGAAGGGGACAAAATGGAGGAGAGAGTCACTGTGGACCCGGAGAGTGTTGGACTCGGGTCAGCTCCAGCATTCGAATCGCCGTCACGTGCAGAACTACAGGATGTCAACACCCCACAGGCCATGAATGGCTCCAGTATCAGACTAAATGCAGGTAAATATGAATACTGTTTGGAATAAATGTTTTAATGAATTTCCTCTGCCTAATATTTTGTCATGATGTAAGTAAATATTAAAAAGGACATAGCTGTTGCTTTGAAGGGTAATTGCACACTTTAAAAGTTGGGTTTTTCAAGGGGGTTGTGAGTGAAGAATTGACTGACATAGGTTGAAAATGATCAGTCCTGATATGGGGGATGTGTGTTTGCCCAGTCTGGGAGCAGTTGATGAGAAAGTCCAGTATCTAATTGCATATGAAGCGAGTTAGTCCTAGTATATGGAGTTTGTCGGCCAGGTTGTTTGGCGTTAAATGCTGAGCCGCATTCAACAAAGAGCATCCTGGCATAGGAGTTGGGTCTTTCCAGGTGAGCATCTTTGAAGATGCTCACCAGCAGAACAGGTAGAGGAGGGAATGCTCCAAAGTTGCTACTGATATTACTCTTTAATTTTGGTAAACCGAGCACATAGAAAATGTGCAGCTGTCGTAACTACTTTCTTTCCACCCTGTAGATGGAGCCGTACTCTCAAAACTGTCCGAGGTTGAACCAACAGAGAAAACGATCACTACCTGTAAGTAAGGACAAAATCTAATTCCTGGTCTATAACATAATGGCACGCTCCTATAACAGGGGGTCACTTGATTAAAAACTTCTACTTCGGGTTCCACATGGTTTCTCCTACTAAGCCTCAGATTTTCTCCTCATCTTTCTCAGTTCACCATAGACTCAACAGCTCCGAGGAGCAAATTTCAGCGGGGGCTTCTCCCGCCGTCTCCTCTCCACAGTCACCCACCTTGTCCTCCTGTTCTACACCATCTTCCCCCTCTTCCTCTCCAGAGTTGCGTCTGGTTTTACTGGGCCGGTCTGGAGCAGGGAAGAGTGCAGCAGGGAACAGCATCCTGGGTCAGGAGGCGTTTATGTCGTGCCCGGACAGCCTAACGTCAGTCACTCAGGAGTGTGAGAAAAGGAGAGCTATGGTTGCAGGAAGGAAGGTCAGAGTTTATTTTAACCTTAATCTATTCAAGTTTATGTTCATGGCAGGTTTGCCAGCATCTTACAATAAATTTGACTTTATGTAGGATTTATAAATGGTTACCAATTACCCTACTGGTTATAATTTATTTATTAATCTGTTAAAAATCAGTAATGATATTCATAATGCATTAACAGAAAGACTTTTGAGGTTGCTAGCTTATGAACCCACATGAGAAGAGTCACTACAGATATTTTCTCAGAATCCCCCCCTGGGGAAAAAAAGCATGACAAGATGAAGATATCTGAACTTCAGAACCTTAAGCTTAAACTTGACCATCACAACCATTATTTCTGTTGCTACTGCATGAAGATTGACTTTTTTTGCGTAGGCATTGACATATTTTCAAGTCATGTCACTTGATTGTTGCTTGCTGAGAATATGAATCGGCAGACCTCATTGGTCAAATGGCTTCTGAGTTAATGTCTATGGAGACTCTGTCATATTGACAAAATATGAATCCCAACTTGATAAACCAGAAAGTCTTTTTATTCACATTGTATTATTCATAGCATTACAACCTATCCCTGCGCGTCATTAAAGATTCCGCACACCCACACAATAGCCTCAAGGAGGAAATGCAGGACTCTCCTAACCGCACCAGCTGACTGAGGAACAGGTTTTTCCCTCAGGCCGTAAGGCTTCTTAATAAGTAACATGCACACAGTCCCAAGTGCACCCTTAACATTTCTGCAATATGTGATTATCACCTGTGTAGCATCTTTGACTGCTGATCATACATGCACCATTATTGCTTTTTATACTTGATGGATTGATTTCTACTCTTACCTTTGCCTTTTTTATGCCTAACTCTGTTGTATCTATTCCTTTATATATTTATTTCTTTACATGTATTGCTTTATATGCGTGTGTATGTATACACACTTCTTATTGGGTATATTTGTTTTACATTATTCTATCTTTATATCCTATTTCTGTAAGGGAGTCTCCCAGCTTAAGAATTCCACATGATTGCACTTATACAATCGGATGGACAATTAAACGGCTTGAATCTTGAATCTGTCATTACAGACTCGTAATGCATTCATAGATATTGAATTATTAACATTGATAAAGTAATTATTCACGAACCATTTATAAAAGCATGCCTTATCCTAAAGAAGTCGCCACTTTTTCAAATCACTGCTCCTATACAATAAGATGGGTCAAATGCAGAGAAATCCAAATTCCCATTCATTTGTTTTATTCCTTTATAATGTGCGTCTTTCCAGCCTTAAACATGAATTTCTCTTTCTACGTCTCCCTCTCTATTCACCTCATATTTCCCTACCACTAGGTGGCAGTAGTGGACACCCCAGATTGGTTCAACTCAGAGCGTACACCAGATGAGGTGCGGGCTCAGATCTCTACCTGCATCGCCCTGTCGTCCCCTGGCCCCCACAGTTTCCTCCTGTGCGTCCCTGTGGATCAGCCTGCTAAGATGGAGATGCAGGCCCTGAGGGCACTCGAGGTAGTTTTTGGTCCCGAGGTGGTCCGGACATACACCCTGGTCCTCTTCACGTACGCAGACCAACTGAGGGCAAGCGGGAAGATGGGAAAGAGTGTCATGGAGGCATATATTGCCAGTCGGCGGGGGGATCTGTTGAAGCTGGTGGAGAAGTGCGGTGACCGGTTTCACATTTTGGAGAGGGGAGAGGGTCGGGATGAGCGAAAGAACGTGGAAGAGCTGCTGGAGAAAGTGGAGCAGACGGTCCGAGAGGGAGGAGGGCAGTGTTACTCATGTCCTGCCTTTCAAGAAGCCGAGAACAGGGTGAGGAAGAGACAGGTAGAGATAGTGAAGGAGAAGAAGGAGAGAACAGCAGAGGGAAGAGTGGAGGTTGAAGGACATTTTCACGCCAAAACACGCTTGCACCATCCCACCATGGTACGCATCCTGGAAGTAGAAGAAGTAGAAGAAGAGGAAGTGAAAGAGCATGAGATGGAGGAAATGAGGGATGAGGCTGAGAGGAATGTAAGCACCATGAATCTGGAGAGCCTTCCTCCTATTTCACTCTCCATGATGTCCCCTTCCCTCATTCGTTCTATGATGGAAAAATTGCAGTCTGGATCAAAGACACTTCCTAAGATGTTGGCAGACAGCTCTGTCTGGGTTGGTGAAGGAGTGAAGACGGTGGCTACAATTCCAGTGTGGGAAAAAGTTGGTACAGGGACAAAAACTGTCCAAAAAATGCTGTCTGACAGTTCTGTATGGAAGAAGTTGGGGCCAAACGTTCCAAAGGTGATGACTGACAGCTCTCAATGGGTGGGATCCGGAGCAAAGAGGGTGGCATCGAGTCCCATGTGGGAAAAGGTCGGGTCAGGTGCAAAATCTGGGGCCAAATTGGTCACAGACAGTTCTATGTGGGTTGGATCAGGGGCCAAGGCTTTGGCACGAAGTCCAGTGTGGGGCAAGGTAGGATCCAGAGCTAAATCTGGGGCCAATGTCATCGCCAGCAGATCGGCATGGGTTGGCTCTGGAATTGGATCTCAAGCAAAAAAAATTGGCCAGAGTCCCATGTGGGGAAAAGTGGGATCTGGGGCCAGGGGCGGGGTCAAAATGGTGGCAGAAAGCTCAACATGGGAGAAAATCAGGACCGGTGCTGAACAAGTACCCAAGATAGTTATAGTGGGTGCAGTGCTGGGTATGGTGCTCGGGGTATTTTTCGCAGGGGTGATAGGAGGAACAGTGGGAGTAGCTGCTGGCTCTCTGATAAGTGAAGTGGGCAGACGGAAACTCGGTAAAACTGCACAGAAGGAGTTGGGTGAAGCAGCAGACAGAGAGAAATCAGTGGAACAAGGAGTGGTTTCTCTGGCAAATAGTGGTGAGAAGCTGCTAAAAGCAGAATGATAGAAACTGGGAAGGTGGGGGCCCACCAGAGAGAAAATAGATGAACAAATCTAATGCCATTCTAAATTAAGTTTGAATTCAATGGGTCATCCACATATCAGATTTTTATTTTTTTTTAACTGTAAAGTGCTTTCATGATTTATTTGGACTTGAATCCACTTTTTGTCTATACGTGTATCTCCCAATATGACACTCAGGGAAACTTTTTATTGGCTCAAATTTACAAAATGAAGGTTGAATGGAAATGAATCCCTTTGGTCTTACAGGGGAATCTCAACTAGTGTCTATTTCAGCACCAGTTGGTGTGGTGTGTGTATACGTCAAGCGTTATGTATAACTTCCTAATGGGGAATTTTATTCCAGCATCAACTGGAGCTCATAAAAATGTACATTTGCACAGGGTATTTAACATAGCTCTCCCCCAAGTAATAAACAGGACTACAAAAACGTGTCGAAGTTTTAATCTGGTGAGTGATTTACATCTTTTACGCTTCACATTCACATCTATTCAACCAAGGCGTTGGGGGTTTTCCATACTTTTGCACAATTTAAGTTTTATTTCAGTCTTTTTCAACTCGATAACTTAATGCGAGTGAGAAATGCAGCCTTGGATTTATTCTCACAACATGACCAGTTATTTTTATGATCAGCCTCTTCCTGCAACATTAATTTGCAAACATAGGCACTACCTGAACTCAACCCCTCACATCATTGTATTTCTCCTTGCTGCCTCATCAAATAACCTTAAATTTCAGGATCCTTTTTTTTAATCTTGCTTTAACTTGTCTGTGTTTTTTTTAGCAGTTCTTCCAGTGCATTAAAGTTATTGCTCCCACGGATGAGGCCTTCACAATGACTAACAGTATAAGGGGAACTACGAACAGTCACTGTAAGGCCTCCTGTTATTCCCCCCCCCTGCCCACATTGAACCGCCTCCTTTTGTCAAATCTTATTAATATTACTCGGAGTTTACTCAGGGGTCTTCTTCTCAACCAAAGTAAAACTACTTGGACACGTAGACCTCCGGTCTTCAATCTATGCCCCCTGGCTTCCAGTGTGGCCCTAAACCCATGTGACCGGTTGAACCGAAAGCTGCGACGCAGGCCAGTGGGTGTTGAGCCGGTGGGGGGAAAAGGGCATAGCAGAGGGTGTGTGGGAGAGTATAGGGCTGTTATCTCTCCGTCCCAGGCCGTTTGGCATCACTCTGAAGGGCCTCTTTGTATCAGAAGGACATGGGGAGCAGGTCTACAACCCAGTTTGACACCTGCCCCCCCTCCTCCTTACGCCCCATAAGCTGATCATCAGAGCCAATCAACCACCAGTATAAGCAGCTGTAGGGCTTTAAAACTATATCTGACTCCACTGTGAAGACACACCACTGCGAACATGATGAAACTGGCATTTGAGGAGGATTTTTCATCAAGTCAGAACTTGAAAAATCTGTTCATCCTTTCGATTCGTGTTTTCCCGCTGTGACAACACGACTGTTCAGAGTGGTCTGGATGTATAAATCATTACGTCTTCTTCATTTCTTCAGTATGCTCTTATTCCAGGGACAGTTTATTCAGATTCTCTGCGTGCTTTCTATTCTCCAGCAACGCTCTGACTCAGTGCCCTGAATGTACCATGCTCTCATCCAGCAGAATACGCCTCGGACGTGTACCAACAGATGATCCTTATGTGTCGTTGAGATCCTTTCAGCTATCTCTGCCAAATCTGCCCATCGCCCTCATCCTTCCATGACCCCTGTCTTGACGTCTGACCTCGTTGTGGTACCAGTGATTGCGGAGGGGAGAGAGGTGTGTAGTATGCCACAGATGCAATGCTGCAAGCCTCCCCTCTGTTGGGATGGTGGCAGCCTTGCAAAAAACACGATCTTCCTCTCGTATAGTGCAGGACCGGGTGTACAGAGCTGCTCAGAGCACCTCCATGGCCGTTTTTTCTCCCCTCCCTCTCCTGTTGCTTACCACCACAAACCCACATCTCTGCCTCTGTTCAGACACACACACACACACACAAACATTTTTCAAACCCCCCCCCCCAAAAAAACCCTATCCCAACGCCAAAGGAAGCTCGTTGGACAGTCAATGAGACAGCACTAACTGAAGGCGTTTCCTGGCCACCTGACGGAGAGGGGAAGGGAGCCGAAACGACAGCAGCCTTACCACACGGCTCTGCCTGACACTGCCCCTCTGTCCATCACCCTGTTCTGTACTGAGCCCAGCTAGAATCTACACCCACAGCCACCCCAACCTTCCTCTCCAAACCACACACACCAGCCACTCTTACTTAATCCTATTGCTAACCCATCACCACATCCACTCAGCAGACACACCGTTTCTTGGGGGTTGATGCATTGTGAACACGCACATCTCACACACCCGGATTCCATACAGTTGAAGACACACACACACACACACACACACACACACACACACTGCCTGGTGGGGAGAGTGCCAGTTTTTTGTTTTTTTCCCCATGGAAAGCATCCTCACAGTTAAAGTCATGAAATGGAGATGTGTCTGGCTGCAGTGTGTTGCTCCACAAGTCTTCCTATTGTTCTCCCTGTTGGAGGGCTTTTAAGGGAGTTGTTTATCTGATGTGAGGGTCTAAGGACAGGAAGTTGTGTTATCATAAAGCCCACTGAGGATGATGGGCTAAGCAAGTAAGATCGACTCGACTAGTTTTCTGTTGCTGTTGTTTTTATTTACTGGTGTGAAAACGGTGTTTTACTGCTGTGTTGTCGAAGTGATCAATCTGTCCCACTGGTGAACAACAGCTCTAAGGAGAGCTCCAGCTCAGTCTAAATCTGATATCTGGTGATGGCTTAGATGTTCATCCGAATCCTGAATGGTAGCTGTTGTCTGAGATATTGATCACATCTGGTTTTCTGAGGAGGGCTTTTCTACCTTTGTTAGATAAGATAGTCCAGAGAGAGGCAGGGGAGGGGGTGACATGCAGCGAGGGGCCCGGGTCAGATCTGAACCTAGGCCACTGTGGTAAGGACTCAGCCTGATGTGGTACACACTATACCAGGTGATCCACCAGGGTGCCCAAGGTATTGATCACATCTTAGGTTGTTATTCTCCAATCATCCATCTGGCTTACTTCTGATTATTTGTCTCCCTCTGTGCCACCATGAGACGGATCCATTTTTACACGTCACAATTATTACCCATGTGGTCGGGGTGGACACGGACTCGGATGGAGTGCGGGAGATTAAAGCTGGATGACATCCCTGATACTCCACGGTGGGCTCATCGGTTCCCAAAGCGTGCTTTCGACCACTGAGCTATCACAGCCCTTCCCTCTGTGCCACCGTATAGTAAGTCAGAACAAGTCAAGTCTGAAGTGTTGCTGTAAAACAATATTATTTCCCTCACTCATGAACTCCTTTTACTGTTTAAAATGAGTTTTTTTTTGCTACTACATTTAACTGCTACTTTAGCTATTTGTGACCGAGTGCTGCTACGATCGGCAAACCCTGAGCCTTGCACACACACCTAATGCTTTGAAACGACGCTTGCGTGCCCTAAACTGCGGACGGCGAAAGACTTGGAAGTGTTGAGAAATGGTGCTGACATAAGCTGGTCTTTAGAGTGCAATAAGAGGATGTCAAATAAGGAACAGCAAACTAAAACATGCTTTATTTTCGTCTGGTGCGAGTGTGTCACAATGTCCGCTGAAACCAGGGTGGGCTCCTCACCGCCGTGTGTCTAACAAGAAATATCCGAACAATAGGACCATCAGAAACTGCCAGATGGGTTTAATGAGCACGTCTCTGCCACAGGCCTAGTATCCAGAATGTTATTTCACTTTGGGGCTCCATGACTGTTAACAACATGCTGGTCACTGGATCCAGACAGGAGCTTAACACGGGAATTTAACCCTTTATAGAAGTCGTAACCTTTTATACAGTTTTCTAAAAAGTGGAGGGAAAATGGTTCCTCGTGAGTTTTTCCTGTTTAGGTAATGATCTCCCAATTGGGAGATAAGATGCATGTTAAATCTCTGACATTGGTACTGAGGTAAATCTGAGTCACAGACTGAGACATTGTCCAATTTAGTCTCCATGTGAACTCTACTGCTTCTGGATGATTTGCTATTGACACATATTCACCATCTTCCAAGCAGCCTCACTTCTGATGGCACGCATGTTTCTGCTTTAGCATTCACTCCCTTGCCACCGTGCTGGACTTATGACAATGATCCCACAAAACAACCCCACAGAGTGTCACACCTAAAACAGGCAAATGGCAGTTAAGCCACAAAATTTCACAAGATGAACAATTCATCACTTATTCACACAACTTAATGGCTGAGCCTGCAACATTGCCATTGACTGGAGAGAGAACCACACCAGCTTTTGTGTGTATAACATCTCACCACGGTTGGGAATCTCATTCCCCTGTTGTCAGTTTGACATTTAACCTTCGGTGGTTTGGCACACCTCTTTGTGTAATGTCCGGCGAGGATGTCATCGCTCATCATCAGTTGCTGCCACCATCCTTATCTGACCTTTGACCTTTCCCAGAATCCCGTGGGTTGTCGTCACCAGTGAGGCTTTCGCCCCAAAGTTCTCTTCACTGTCTGTGTCGCCATAGCAACTGGATGTGGCCGGGGAATTGGCCAGGCTAGCGACTGATTCGGTTGAGTCTCTAAGGGGCCGGGCCGAGGCAGGCAGGGGCCGGTGTGAAGGGGGTGGAGTGTTACAATGGAAAAGGGGGTTCAGACCATTGCCATCCACTCCGTCCTTGCTGCTCTCCCTCTTGACCTCATCCTCACAGGAAGTCCTTGTCTTGTCCTGGGATTGGTCTTTGAGGAGCGTGACCAGGAAGTTGATGTACTTCATGGCCAATCGAAGGATCTCATTCTTGCTGAGCTTCTTGTCCGGAGGGTGTGTGGGGATGAGCTTTCTGAGCTCCAAGAACGCCCCATTTACATTCTGCTGTCGCCATCGCTCACGGCTGTTGGTGAAGACACGCCGAGCTAGCTTCTGAGGAGGGCCTGCTAGATGCACAGAGACATGGGTGAGCATACAAACGACATAAATGTATCCAACGGGCAATACTTTGCAGTAACTCCTAATCCTCGGCAATGCGGGAAATATTCCAATAATCAAATGGAATTTACTCTGTGTCAATGGTTATCATGAAATCTGATTACATATGCAAACAAGGATCCAACTTAGGTTCATCACATTGAACCATTTAGTAATGTAAAGCATCAATATTAAATAGAAGCACATAAGAGTCTCTTTATCTTTAATCAAACATCATTATGGATAATAATAATAACAATAATAATCTCATAATTACAGTGCACATTAATGAGGATTTAGAATGTGAACACACCAGATTTAGCCACCGGGCTCATTTTCATCATTTGTCCCAAACAGTTGGGGCTTCAGTGTCTTGCTTGAGGACATTTCCATTACTTTCAGAAGGAACCAGGGTGTGAATTACCGATCTGCTGATTACTAGATGACCGGCTTACCTCCTGGCCTATGTCGCCCATCATGATATGACAATTTCTTAGTGATACAACACCATAAAAACAAGATAAATGATTACACTGAATTTAAAGTCCAGCATCAATTACACCATCACACACATGTATACCAACTGGACCTGGCTGAGCTTATGGTGCATTTGTTTTCATGTGTGGCAGAGTTCAGGGGGTAGCGTGGTTGTCTAAAAATTGGAAGATTGGTGGTTCAATACCTGGTTCCTTCAGAAAGTGTGTCAGTTGGGGCTACAGATGAAAATTAGCCTGGTGGTTAAATCTGGTATAGTTACATTCTAAACATTAATCAATATGAACCGTCCCGTTAAAGGAGATCGATATATCATTCGATCAGATACAAAGTCCAACTGGGACACAGAGAAACTCACAATCGTTGAGCTCCATATCAAAGTGTGAGGAGGGTCTTCTCTTGATCCGGCTGTTGGTGAAGATCCCATAGTTGGTGGAGGGCCCGAGGTAAGAGCTGGGGAGGTGTTTAGTAGGGGGCAGAGAGATACGCATGGAAATGGATGAGAGATATTATCTTGAAAGGGTTCAAAGCAGTCAGTGGAGAAAATAAAACAGCTATGTGAAAATACCTCCCAAAGGATTTCCAATGTGAGAGGAATCCTGGAGGAGGAATAAAGCTAGCAGGAGGGCAGTGCAAGTCATTAGCAGTAGTGTGAATATCCTGGTGGCGTTGATTGAGTGTGCATCCAGAGATGGAGCCCAGTCTAATTAAGCCTGGTTACACACTGATTTGACTTCTCCGGGATGAAATGGATTGTTTCCGCTAGTGTGATGAGAAAGAGAGAGGCAGAAACCTTGTTTTCAGATCTACATGACAGATGGGGGGAAGCTATAGATGGATGGAGTCATCATAGAAGTCCTACTTTTTCTGCACACTTGCTGCGCCTCTGATGCTTTGTGGTCTCCCTCCTGAGGGACACGGTTCAGAAAGCCCTTCTTGGATCACCGACTTAGGCTAGATGAGTGGTGGGAGAGCTTTGATAAACGCTGTTTCAAAATGCCTCTCTTCATGAGCTGCCAGCGTTACATGTCCAAATGAGTCTCAGGCATGTGGTTCTTCTTTCAATTTAACTTTAGCTGGAGTCTGTATGGTTGCAGTCCTACCAAATATAGTAACCACATTCAAAACAGGGTCGGTCTAGAATGTTACCTTCTGCTTTTTGACAAGTCACATTATATGAGAACCGCTGGATCCTATAGAAGATATATTACACCCGATTTCAAAATACTTCCCTCATAACTGCCGCAGTGGACCTCCATGGGAAGTCATGAAATGACAGCAATTAAAGTTTCACATGAAACAGAAACTTGGCAGCACTAATGGCGACTTATCTTCATAACTGAAAAATGTCGCCTGATTTCAGGAAGCCGCGTTCTGCCCTGTTTCAAATTAGGGTTTCTACCAGCATCACGCCTGACAAGACACAACGTGAGATTTAAAGGGCTAAATCTGACTCAATTGAGAGACCTTTAAATGTTGTGAGCTTTTGCCCGACTATCAATTGATATGAATTACAAGTCATGAGGCAGAACTCTACATTTGAATTTGAAAGGAAACATTGAAT
>OMLC01081728.1:0-18717 GCA_900302585.1 Regalecus glesne
ACACATTTGCTGTGCCTGCCTGGCCTCATTCTTGTGTTCATAGTGACAAGCACAACAGAGGAAATGCACACGTAACGTCAAACCAAAGGGTTTAGGAAAAGCTGATGACAAACTGCCCCTCTAGCTCTAGAATGTTATGAATGTTAATGAACTTATGCAACTGTCCTGCACACTTGAGCTCCTCCGCTGAGCTCATGATGTAATAATAATAATAACAATAATGATTCCCTTATCAGTCCCACAAGGGGAAATTTCTCTGCATTTTTGACCCAACCTATTGTATAGGAGGCAGTGAGCTCCAAACATATGGCGCTCGGGGAGCAGATTGGGGTTCAGTGTCTTGCTCAAGGACACCTCGACATGCTGTATGCAGGACCGGGGATCGAACCTGCAACCTTCTGATTGCCTATTGACCGCTCTACCCACTGAGCTATGCCGCCCCTTGTGTGTGGGACCGCAACACTAGCTTGTTTTGGATTGTGTGAATATATGTGGGTGTACGTCTGATTAGTGTGTCAACGAGTTCTACAGTAAAGCAGTCCATGTGGGCCTGTAATGACTGCATAGAGCAGAATTAAAAGAAATGACATACTGGGTGAATGTCCTCAACATCTGTGGTTGTTTCTGTTTCTGCACAAATCTTTCATCTGAACCCTCACCTGTTTAGCCGACCACACCCAAGCAGTGGTGCCAGAGGCAAAAGGTGTCAGGTTTACACATACATGTCAGGTTTGCTCTGTTCTGTTAGAATCTGAGTTGAGTAATGTTGTATAACCACTATATAACCGTAGTATTTATGTAACTATTATGAAAGGACCTGTGTAGAGAGGACCGCCCCTCTCAGGACTTAACAAGTGAACTCATCTCCCAGGACCTATTTTGTGATGATTCTTTACCAAACAAGATTTTGTCATCAAGTTAAACTGAAAGAATACAAAATATTTTACTTCACCTTTAATAAACTATATCTAATACCAATAGTAAGCAGACTAAGGAAAAATTAATAATCACTTTAAAATCAGGTCATCCAAAAGCAGTCTTGCAGGTTGTAACGTCTGACTTACTGACAACTATAATGACTTTCCCCTCTAGCATGCAAAAATAATGTTGAACGAGGGGCTTTAGCTTTGGATGGTGCAAGACCGGCTGAAGCTTGTTCCGTTACATAGCCATCACCACAACGTAGGATTGCAACCTGTATAGCTCTGCATGTGGATTATCATGATCACTATGCATTGTATAGATTGGCCTCGGCATTTACCCCGTCCCATTGTGTAGGAGCAGTGAGAGCAGCTGCAGCACCCGGGGACCAGCAAGAAGTTTTCAATGTCTTGCTCAAGGAGACCTAGATACACTTTCGGGGGAGGGCATCAAGCCACCATTCCCGCATTACTAGACAACCATATACATTTACATTGCAAATGATTTACTAAAAATCTTCAAAAACATGAGTGAAAAGTATGAGACTTTTTAACCTTTTAGAGTTAAGAGCAATGTAAAAGTTTTTATTCACAAGTTTATATACAAAAAGGACAAGCACATAGAAATATGGTAACGGTCATTTCAACACGCACAATGGAATCACACTGGTTTGCCTTAAGATTGTACTCCGTACTAGAGGTCAACTCCCTCTGTTAAGGCGTAAACAAAGATGGTCGAGTAAAACCACTGTCACAACCCCACACTGAAAACACGAGTTGTGGACACATTGTGCTGTGCATAAATGCATCTCAAGTATATGCAGATAATGAAGATATAAAGACCACTGTAAACAGGTTAAAAAAAAAAGACAAAAAAGACTGTTAGTTGGGATGTGGAGTACACAGCAGGACACTGCATAGATGGTTTGGTGAACCATGTGGTCCCACGTGACGAAATTTTGTAATGTATTTTACCATTTGCAAACAATCCTTACTCTTTTTTTTAAAACAAATATATATATATTTCTCTCTACACACATATATTTATTCTGCGTGTGTAATTGTGTCCCCAACTGTAAACTTATTTTCTATCAGAACAGCCTTGTTGGTCATTGAAGGCTTGATTAGAGACTGCAATAACATTTAAAAGGGGCAATAAAAACATACGGCAAGATACTGCATTCAAACATTTAAAAAAGTCAAATGAAAAATAATATACAAAGATGAGGTTTGTCAGTTTGCTGAAGTTATTTCTTCCCTCCTATCCCTCACGGAGGGAAGGGGAGAGGGGCCATCCAGGGACAACATAAGGTAACACCTGCAACTTCCAGGTCCCTAGTGTAGTAAGGCTAATAGCTTCAAGTGCAAACAATGGTCAACAACTGAATAAGTCCAAAAAATAGAAAGGACAAGGAAGTGCTCTACAGCTGTTTGGCCATGCAGGAAGTTTAGAAACCCTAACAGTTTTATTTTTTGGGGGGGAAAAAAACAAACAAACACTGAGGCTTCTTTTCTCGCAATCAGTAAGTCTTCATGTATAGCTGTACTTTGAGCATGTGTAGCTGCCAGTCGTTCATTGAAACCATTTCATCCAACATGAAAACGAAATCTGTGCGTTGTTGATGAGTTCAATGACGATGGTCCAGTCTTATGCCGACAGAAGGTTCAGAGGTGAGTTCTCCAGGATGTATTCACCAACACCGGCAAAGTACATAACCTGTGCAATACCAAACAAGGGGGCGATCACCAGCGCCCGGCAGACCGCTCCTTTCAGGAAAGCAGATGGTCCCTCCTTCTGCATAATCTTACTGCAGCGACACAGAAAAATGAATGAAGAGGCAAATTAGGCAAATACAAAGATGCTAAGGCAGATTTTAGAAAATGGGGCGGGGGTGTGTGTGTGTTTGTGTGTGTGTGTCTTGAATGTCTTTACCTTACACAGTCCACCACGCCGCTGTACATCTCCTCACTGGCTCCTTTGTTCAAAGACTGTAGTCTTGTCTTAACAACTGAAAAAAGAAACCACCTTGAGATCACATTCACAGTAACGATAAAATAAAATACAAAATGTGAGACAGATATTACAAAAGCCTCACCATCGCATGGGTTAACAGCCACTGCAGCAGTCGATCCAGCCATACAGCCAGAAAGGAATGCCCAGTAAAAAGGAGATGACTCTTCCTGGCTAGGTTTACCCAGGCGGTTCAGGTTGGCAAATAAGGGAAAGTAAACTATTGAGAAGGGAACGTCCCTAAAA
This sequence comes from Regalecus glesne, assembly GCA_900302585.1. Classification (NCBI taxonomy): domain Eukaryota; kingdom Metazoa; phylum Chordata; class Actinopteri; order Lampriformes; family Regalecidae; genus Regalecus; species Regalecus glesne. The sequence goes on from OMLC01081728.1 coordinate 3,178, forward strand.
AGGAATACAAGGAATCAAAGCAACAGATAAATAAAAGGGACTATCAAAGTCACAGTTGAGTATGACAGCCATCCCACTTATCTATTTAGTTACCTCATGATTGTGGCTCCAAGTCCCTTATAGAGCCCCTGGATGCCTTGCGTGTGGAGGAGCTCTCTGGCGATCTGAGTGGCCGATACAGCTCTGGGCCCTGGCGCCACCGGCGCCACATTGTACGAACGGCTGAGCACGGCGTTGGTGGTCGCAAGTTTAGTGGGAGACATCATGCCGGGCTTTCTCTGCTGGGCCGCTGTAAAATAAACAGATACCACATGAGTGACAGTATTTAAAATGAGGAGTGGTCTCACTAATGCTCCATATTTACCATCCTTCTCCCAATATGCCCAGTATCTCAAGCCCGATCTCAACCGTGCCTCTTTTCCTTAATCTCCAAACGTTCCAACCTGAGCTGTTCCTCTAATTTACTCATTCCTAATCTTGCCCTTCTTCTTCACTCCCATTGACAATCTTAGCATCTTTGTTTCCAAACACAGCTGAAGGTCCATAGATATTGGGGCATAATTAGCTAAGCCTCACATGGGTATAGGGGTTAGGTTCCACAAAGGATTCTAGGTCTGCTAGTCTCCCCCTCTGGGTCATCCGGGCATTTGAGGTTAAGTGAAGGGAGAGTACTCTGCTTCATTTTCCTCTGATGGACAAACGCTGTGCTTTCACCACAAGACCGTGATGTCTAAAATGGTGAGGGCTAGTGGTGACGTGACTTGGAGGAGACATGCTACGGCTTCCTCCTTCCTGTTGAAGTTCTAGAGGGGTATCAAAATGCGACAGAGCCATATGCAACTCGGAGAATTCAGGTGGGAAAAAAAATGAGATAACATTTAGAAGAAGAAAATAATAAAATCTTAGCATCTTTAACACTGCCACTTTCAGCTCCTGTCTTTTAGTCGGTGCTACTGTCTCCACACTACAAAATAGCTGGTCTCATCACCATCTTGTAAACCTTCCCTTTTACTCTTACTGGTAACCCTTCTGTCACAAATCACCCCTGACGCTCTTCTCCACCCATTCCACCATCTAAACCCTCTTACGTAAACCTCATAACTTTGAACAGCTGACCCCCAAGTAATTTAAACTCATTCACCTTTCTCACCTCTACTCTTAGCATCTTCACCATTCCGCTATCCTCCCGCTCATTCACACATTTTGCCTTTCTCCTACTGACTTTCATCCCTCTTCTCACAGATCACAATGTCATCTGTGATCATTATAGTCCACGGAGACTCCTGCCTGATCTCGTCTGTCAACTGGTCCATCACCATTGCAAACAAGAAAGGGCTCAGGGCCAATACTTGATATAACCCCACCTCAACCCCAAATGTTATTCCTACCACACACCTCACCACTGTCCCCATACATATCTTGAACCACTCTTACATACATCTCTGCCACTCCTGACTTCCTCATGCAGCACCACACCTCATCTCTCTTCACCCGTCATATGCTTTCTCTACATCCACAAAGACACCATGTGGCTCCTTCTGACCTTCTCTATGTTTCTACATCAATATCCTTAAAGCAAACATTGCATCTGTGCTGCTCTTTCGGGCATGAAGCCAGATTGCTGCTCACTAATCCTCACTTCTCCGTTTAGCCTAGATTCCACTTCTCTCTCCCATATCTTCATGCTGTGGCTGATCAACTTCATATCTCTATAGTTGCCACAGCTATGTATATCTCTGTTATTCTTAAAAAAATGGTATCAATATACTTCTTCTCCAACATCCTCTCACACTTCAACAGTCTAGTTAAAACAATCGAGTGACGGGATTTGACAGGAGCAGTCCAACGATATAAATACCATCAGCATTTTCTTACCCAGTCTGCCTGCATCCTGCAGCTGAATTTTGAGCATTTCCATGGGGGTTGTGATAACAACTTGGCACAATCCTGCGCCACATCCTGACAGCATCTCTTTCAACACTGTCAATTTCCTGTTAACAGAAAACAAGTCAGATAAATGCAATCGCAGTGGAATAGAATATGAGAAAGAAAACATCAAAACCAGCCTATCTTGCTTACCCATCTTTGGCAAGGTGATGACGGAAAAAGTCATTGGCTGCCAGCTTGATTGCTTTCTCAGGGGTGACCAGGGTCAGATTAACAGCTGCGCCTGAGGATAAAAAGTTGCTTAATTAATAATGCGCAAATGGTCAAATGTCCTAAACCCATCTAACACCCCATGAAATATTATCCCCCACCTCCATCATGTCATTACCAGAATGCAATCATTTCACAAAATATGCAGCAAATCTAATACACGCTAGAGTACAAATATAACATAGAAGACAGTTGATGGAGCCGAGATTAGCTTCAGACATTATGATAAAAGGAATGGTTATTCTAAAGAGGTGGATGGAATGAAGCGGACATGGAAAATTAGAAACAAACAGATCATAGCAATGATAAGAAGATGGAAGATTAAGACCAAGAGAGTTGCAGGTTAGTCTGAAAGGAGATCATTCTCTAAATCAAAAACCCCTCTTTTGTGGGGAGAACATTCAATAACAATGGAAATCTACATATCTGAGGAAAGCCACAAGTCATTGAGTAGGTTAATTAATGAGCATTGGAAAATAATGCCAATTGAACAGAAAAGAAAGATGATAGTGAGAGACTAGCTGAATTCAAGGCTATGGACTGTCCACACAGATGTTTTGCAAATAAGGATCAGTTTGTTGCAATCTGATTTGCCTTGGTAATAGCAACCATAACATTCTATAACATTAACATGTAAACATATAGGTATGCATGGCATGGACACCAGAAGTCTGAGGGTACAGTGCACGGTCCAGAAGTCAGATTTTACGAGTCAGACAATGGAGGGCCAGACAGAAAGATAGAAACATATTTGAAAAGTTAAGAAAGTGATAAGGAGGGAAAATACAGAACAAACAGAAGACTTGAACATAATAAATGTGCCTTGTTTTAAATAGAGCAATATTGTAAGAACCATTAAATGATTTGCCTCCAGCGTGGCTGCGCCTTATCGGCTAGCCTTCAATATGCCAGGGGGGACCCAAGTCTGTAATATGAAAAACACAGATGCAAACAAACAGCATTCCACACAGAAGTGGAGACCCACACTAAAAAGCCTCAATTTCCCTTAATATGACAACAAACCTTGAGATTTTACACCTTTACAGCTTAATAATGAATGAACAAGCTAGGTGTCGCTGCAGTTTTACTGGCTGAATGTATGCTACGTTGACATTGTACACATAGTACCTGAGAAGTTGCAAAACAAGTTTATTGGGCAATAGCTTTGGCTAGTTTAGATCAATATCTCATTATTTTAAATCTTAAGTTATGGAAACTAGTCATTATTAAGCAATGAATTCTATTCATGCATTAAAAATTGACTACATGCTGAGGATGGAACCTCTGTAACTGATGGTATATATTGACATCAGAGTGCATGCTACCCATCTAGAGGAAAACCTCACATCCTTTAGCAAGTGACTGGGTTTGGATAGGGCAAATCTACTGGCCCATGTTTTGTGAGGAAACTAAAAGGAATCTTACCTCTGTACATTCCAAAGTAACCCTCAGATCGGACAGTCTTGACAAGGCAGTCCATCCTGCAGGGGAAAAAATCAAGATGAATTAAAAACAAGTGATTACAAAGATTGTTATCCTTTTATAATCTAGACATGAAACTATACAACATAAAATTATCTCAAACACCCTCCCATTTTTGAGCATTTTTTAAACAGTTCCCAGGACCAAGGAACACTCAATACTCATGAACATGTCCACATAGAAAAGTAAATTTTCCACTTTGATCTACACATTCTGGAGTGTTTGGCGACCTGGGGGCAAGTATGGGACAATGAAGGGCTTGTCACAGTCTACAAGTGAGACATTTTACCATCTTCTTTTTTGAACCATGGGACCGACCCAACAGAGGATTATTCAGGTGTAACCTGTAACCCATAATAACCTTGACAAACCAGGTAGCAGAGGATGTTTTTGTCTTCGTGATAGTGTGCTGGGACTTACATGCTTTTGTAGATCTGCTGACCTTGTCTCTGGTTCTGTAAACGTGTCTTAGCCAAATCAATGGGAAAGACACAAGTAACCCCAACTATGCCAGCAATACCACCGTTGATCAGCTTGGCTGGGAGACTAGTCAGTGTATGAGATATAAAAATATATCAATAGAACATGTAACCTACTTTCTGCTTCAATTTCATACTAGTTTCTCAAAATATAAAGTAATGAAAAAACACATTGTACAACATCATTTACTTTGCCATTTAAAAAGCAACTATATTTTCATGAATGGAACAGGTTTTTACTGGATGAGGAAAAATATTTACCTGATATGCTGCTGAGACATGTTGGCTTTTAAGGTATGTTACGGTCAACGGTTAAGAAGGGAGTAGTTGATAAAAATCGGCCTGGCAATCAAAGTATTCTTTGGATCCTGCAAAAAGGCGAAAATGTTTTTGGTTAGCTCATTCAATAGAGACAAGTGTTTACACATTTCATATTTCTCAGGCACCGAGTGTCCTCCCTTAACCGTTAGTTACCTCACAGCCTGAAAAAGGAGTAGTTTACATGTCACTTCCTACAGTGGTAGAGAAAGCCCAACATGATGCCAATTCAAAAAGTACAGGAAAACACCATATGGTAGAATGAGTGTGGTCAGACAAATACAGCTTAACCGCTTAAGAAAAATCTTAGAATCTCATTATCTAGTGTGTTTAGTAACCATGAGCCCAACATAAAGTTAATGCTTACGAAACAATTTCCTTTCAAAGGAAGAAACACAGTAAATGTATATCACATTTATTCGTCACAATTATATTACAGCAAGACTTGGACAGAATTGAGACAATTGATCCTTGACTGTGTCAGAGACATGGACAGATGCACGTGTCCCATCTCCCCTGATCAGTAGTCCTTGAGCAGAGCACAATACACAATGTTCATGGATTTCTGCAGTAATGACTGCAGCTTCTGCCTTTACAACATATCCATTTCTGAATCTTTTATTGATTGTATAACTTTAGCCAGCCGGAGAGGTGTTGACAATGACTTGGGCTGTTTCCTTTTACTACCATTGTGAGCCAAACAGAGTGCTTGTGGTAAGTGTCAGGCCTTCATTTGAAGAGGGGAAGGACTCCCTTGGTTTGTGTGGTAGTTTGATGTTTTGATTTTTTTGCACTTCCAATTCTAAACAGCTATCAATATTGTATGTTCTTCCTCTGATGAATGGACTACTTCAGTATTTCTTGTTGGGCTTTGATAACTCCTTTTAGGGCTTCCAATGTCTGTAAATCATTACAGTTGCACATCATCGCTCTCAGGAGCTCCAGCTCCTCTTCAATGTTCTTCTTTATCTCATTAATGGCGGTTGCAGTATGACTCATATTCTGAAATAGACAAATACAGTGAGTACAAACAAACCCCTTCACAGCTTTCTTAAAGAAAATGTATGAATGTACAAATCCTTAAGCATTAAAACCAAGCAAGTTTCATTTTAACGAGGTCCATATTCTCTTTTCCATTTTGAATTTCCTTCTAGTATTGTAATTATAAACATAATCGTTCTTAAATGACTCACCCACACCCATACGACTATTCATACCTCTTTACTTAGTACTGTATAGCTGTTATCAACCAGACATATGGAATTTTCTGATGTTTTCGTCTCTTCCTTTTGCCATTGCTCTGGATGTACAAGAAGCAAGGTGTCCTGATATTGCTGGTCATCCACTTCAATATTCTCTCCATCTTCAGGGGCAGGGAAGGCAGAAGCAGGCTGTTGTAACACTTCAAGGTAAATTTCTTCTGTTTGTTGCCCAAAGGGCATCAAGGAAGAAGTAGTGGTTTCAGACATCTTCTTCCCATGTGGCCTCAAAGATGTGATCGACTCATTTACCTCCCAATCTTCTGATTTACTACATACATCTTTTGTGTCTATCTTTTTCAGTCGCTGTCTGACTTTGGCCTTGTAAATGTGGTTCTTGATGTCCACAACTCGTGGGTAATATGCCCTGTTCATCTCATCTGGTGCGGTGACATCAGCCATCTTTGTTTTCACATAGTCCCTCAACGTGGCCTGCATTTCCATAGCATCAGTCATTCCTTCTGCTACCAGCTGATAAATCCACTCTACAATCTGTGGATGTATAGTCTGGGCCATTCCAGATAGCCCTCCCAAAGAGTGTTTGCTGTGTGCACATTTCAAAGGCAAGTCTATATAATATCTGTTCTCTACTCTGACTTTTTTTACTGTATTCAAGTCATGCACCAATCTTTCCCTCTCATTAGTTTGTACAACTTTGATCATCTTCTTAGTAGTTACAATGTAGTCCGGAAACAGGCATATCTGCCAAACAGTAATCTTTGCCTCACACCCCTTCTTTCTTGTGTCCTGCATATAAAGTTTCTTTCTTGCTTTGATTTCCTCAGGTGATGGCTGATAATCATGGTCTGTGGCTTGCCCAGGATTCAGCACTGGAACTAGAGGACTCAAATCCTTCTCCCTTTTCCCTGCATCTTTGCGTGGGCCAAACTGACATTCCAGGATCTTCTTTCCACCATGGGTGAATGGGATTCCACCACTATTTACCCTCGGAGAACTATACGTATCAAAATGAAGTGAGCGGGTGCTGAACTTGTGATTACCCTTGAGAGGGTCAAATGAAAGAGGGGAAGAAGTTCTGACTGTAAATGTTGTGGAGGTTTCTCGTCTGTAGAGCTCCAAAATGCTGTTCACTGCACTCTCACTTGTCACATATCCATGCATGTATTTTTCATCGCTGCTGAAGTCCTTGAGCAAAGTGTCCCACTTTACACCACTGCCAGCGCTCTGTCCAGAGGTGTCCATTCTGAAAAGATATTGATTGCCCATTAATAATGAACAAAACAAAAGCTAAATAATTTCCAAGCTTTTAAGCACAAACAGTTTGAGTAAATAAGAGAAAATTGCTTCATCTACGATCTTGACTACTTCTAACAAGCCCTTTCCTTTTTAACAAAGACTGGATGGGTTAATGAGGAATTTAATATCAAATGCAATCACCATCAAGCCATCCTTCTTACATCTGCTTCACTGATGAAGCATTCATGATCATTTCATATTATTACTGAGATTACCGATCATCAGACTTATTGAAAAGTTCAAAACGTTACTAGCGTTAAAATGGTATTGACAAACTCGTAGGGTTAGCCAACTTTATTTGGGCTTGCTTTAGACTACCTGTGGGGAAAGCCTTCTTGACTTGGGAAAAACGTAGCTCATAATTCTAATCCAATTTAATAGACAGTCATACTTCAAAACTACTCAACTCACTCACCTGCTTTTTTGCCCCACAGTCACGCTGTGGCAGCATCCTTCGGGCAAACTATTCTCCAGAAACAGTGCATGTGGTTGGGCCACACAGAGCTCACCTATCATCGATCACTCATCGGACAGAACATGTGATTTAGGCAGTCCTCACCGGTCATGCGGTTTCCGACAAATGTGTACAGAACTCCTCCGCAAAGGAACCACAATTCAAGTGAAATAGTTCCGGACAGAACAGCCAAAACAAACACACCCTAGGGAAAAGCAAGTCATTTCAATTAAGTCGTAGGTTAAACGGCAGCATGTTGATAAAATATAATATTAAAAGGATAACTTACGTTTCACCGGGGGTGTTTCTTTTGGCCACGTTTTCGCGATTCGCGGCATGTTTGCTGTTTATTGAGCTTTCTCGGCCACCGTAAATTTCCGGTTTAAGAGGAGACGGACGTGAAAGTATTTAAACTCATGCACCAGACTCTTCCCAATGGGTGCTATGCAAATTGCGAGCAAAACCTCATTTGATAATCAAAAATGGTGGTAGTTGGATTTGGTAGGATAATATACTCTTTTAAACTTATCCCATAATGCTAGAAATGTATGTATGTCATACATACAAAAAGACTCAACGTAAATGGGTAATAAAACAGCTCTATCACTCCAACCATCCCCCAACCCTAAAGTGTACTCCCATATCATCTTCCTGTACCCTGAAATTCGACCAGTTATCTATTGATCACATTTCCCACTGAGGCAGCTTTCTAATATAAACCCATTTGTGATCGATCATCTGAGATGTACAAAGAAAACCAACTTGACTTCACATTATAAAGTATATATACACGCAATGTTCCACTTCTCATGAAGTAAAATGCACCAAAATGAAAAATAAGGAACCCGTAACCAGACACACATATCCAAAAAGAAAGTATATCATACTGTAAAGCTCAAAAAGGAAAATATAGGATATTAATAAAACGGATCGGATAAAAGGTCGATGAAGAAAGACATGGTATGACAACTAAAACAAAGAACCAACAAATGATTAAGAGCAGACTAACAGCAGATAAATTAATAGAGAAAGTTTATTCATCAGCTGTTAGTGTGAAAACCCTGCATGTTAATGTACACGTGTATTCCTTATGTCATCTGCAACTCACCTTTGAACTGATCTCTCTCTGGATTTTGCTGTAAATTCGGGTATTAAGCTCCAACAGACCCACTTAGTGCTTCAGGCGACGGCAGATAGTCAGATTTATACGAGTCACTGGAAAATTCCACTCAGTTTCAAAAGTGGGAGGGCTTTAGCACAAACTGCAAAGAATGATCCGCAAGCAGCCAATCGACACTTTCCTTGGTTATTCACTACCGATGATTTGATTGGCTGCCTTTAAACTCCCTCACCGTCTTTAAGTCCAAGTATGGGCATGAGACCGGAACTTATCTGTATTCAGTCATATGAGACCGCCTCAGATCAAACCACACAATACAAAGGCGCCTTATATTACAAGAAGCCTCATGTCCTCGTTTCTATTCTATTTTATTCTATTCTATTTCTGGTCGATCAATTTTATTGATCTAAAACACGTTATTCAAATTCAAATAAATTCATACCTAACATGAACTCTACAAAACGTTTCTCAATAAAGAATCCAACAAATATCACATGAACGGGAAGAGAAGCAGGAGTTAACGATTTTGATAACAAAATAAAAGATTTAGGCTGGAATACAAATTAGCAGGGGAAATATTTTACAAACTGTAACAACACTAATGATAACCACACCATGTTGGAAAAGGGTGTAGGAAAATATGAAGAACTTTTCTCGTCCTACCCCATTTCTCATACATTCCAATAGAATCACACGCCATTTTATTTAATCCATCAAAGGAAAACAAAGAAGGACTAATGCATAGAAACAAAAATCAATAAAGCATATGACGAGCCAAATTCCAACCCGCTGTGGGGCAAGCCTTGTCTAAATCCAACCCTACAACATGGAGACTAACCAACACATAAACATTTAACTGTATTCTATTCTATTCTATTCTATTCTATTCTATTCTATTCTATTCTATTCTAGATCAGTATAGAATAGAATAGGCCTTGGAAGTGATACTTGGGATTTCCCCACACAACCTAACAAAAGCTCAATGAACTGCTGCCAACCTTGGGAATTAGTCACATAGTCTCTTTAAACCAGGTCTTCTATCGAAGAGCAGAGTTAGGGCCATATCAACAGCTGTAGTGACAAGGCTAAAAATCTAGCTGTATTCACAAGCACGCCAACTATTTGACTGCACAGGAGCGGAAAAAAAAGACGCGACAAGGTGTCGTTAACCGCAAAGAATGCAGGGATAGTCACTGTCAGTGATCAAGATGATCTTTGGTAAATTCCCTGGGACCAAGTAACATTGTGCTTGGAACGGGATGTGCAGGGCAAGCAGGCTCATCATAAATCTTCCCTGACCCTTTGAGTCAACATTCCTAAACTAGCAACCACAAGACCCCATAAACCGCATAAAGAGGTTGGGGAAGTGTTTGTTCTGGGTTGTATTTGCAAAGCCCAAGAAGCAAAGGCCCTTTCTATTTGTCAAAGATGAAGAATAAGTACACACATAGAATGAGGCTGTGGCTGCCCATCTAGCACAGAGATTTTGCTCAAACAATAAGCCTGCACTCTCGACGGAGCGTGGAACGGCGTAAGAGCTGGAAAACTGTGGAACGATGTGTGAAAGGAGTTCTTAGCTAAACTGCACTGAGTGTTATCCTAGACAACATCTGCAGCCATTGATACGGAAGTTCAATAAATCTACGTTGTAACTCAGCTGCATCATATGTGACGTGTGCCAGAAGAGACTATTGTATTCTATAGCACTCTTATGCACCAATGCCGTTTTCCTCTGGGCTGAGCATGGAGAGCACCAGAGGGTAAAACCACTGCTGACAGACCATTGCAAAGATGCTCCCTGGTGGTGAAACCAAACAATGAAAATGAGGGAAACCAAATTTGGTTCCAGTGGTAAATCTGTTTCATGTGTGTGTGTGTGTGTGTATTCACCCTCTCTCCCTCTCCCTTTTTCCTTTTCTGGTTGGATAATGCCCACCAAAACAACACAATAGTGGAGTAGTGGTTTGTCTGAATGGGACGCTGATAGGCATGTGCCCCACATAGTTGGTTCTCTTTGAGTGCTGAGGGGAGCAAATTCCATGACATCCATTGCTTTATCCATTAGGGTATTAGGGCTTTGGTTTTCAAAACACCACTACGTTGGGAATTTCAGCCGAGCAAATTGGGGTCATTGTGTTGGGTTTTTATGATCAGCCGGATTGTTTCGGGAGTCAGATCGGGTCAACCGCTGTCTTTGGTGAAATATAATACAGAACTTCTATTTGAGTCTCTTCTATTTCAGTCCCTCACTGCATCTTACAATGAAATGGACCATCGTCACTTTACGACCTATAATTGCCAGTATGGGGATTTGGAAATATGGCCCATCGCATGGTTGCATCTTGTTACCATGAGATCTGTTCTATTCTAGTCCTACACAAATGTCTTATAACCAAAAAAAAAAAACATTTTCTGCCCAGTGTAAAAAGGGTTTTTCATCTGGATTAATTGCTGAGGAATCATGATCATAAATAAATGCTGTTTTGATATTTAGATCTGCCCATTTCACCACAGCCATGTGTATTGACCTCTTCATCGGCGGCTGACCTCATCTGAAGTTCATCCCTGAGTCAGCCAATGCCACTGTAGGTACTGAGCACATGCCCACACATGTAGGGCCAACAGATGAAGATTAGCCTGGTGGCTAAATCCCACGCATTTACATTTGGCTCTGAACGTTCATTGATACGTGCTGTCCCTAGTCAAATAAACCAACACAAAACAAACCCATCACAGAACAAACCTATGGAAGGTCTGTGATGGTAGCTTCATATTAACGATGGATGGGCCTGCACGTGGGGTGACACACCCACCACACATTCTTATAGATAACCCGCTCTGAGCTGCTGGCCTATAAATACACTCCAGCTGTCTTCCTCTTAATCACCCTTTGTGAGATTCAGACCTCGTGGGCCACATAAGGCCCACTCGGGCCAAAAGTCATCTCATTGGCTCCAAGACTAACAGTAGGGGCTAGCGTGGGTCAGGAGGTCGAGGGGGGGGTCATCCAGTTATTGGAAGGTTGCTAGTTTGATCCCCGGCTCCTCCAGAGAGTGTGTCAACGTGTCCTTGAGCAAGACACTGAACCCTTAACAACTCCTGATGGGTAAGTTGGGAGCCTCTGCTATCAGTGTATGAATGTGTGTGTGGATGAGTGAATGTGAGGCATACACAGTAAAGTGCTATGAGTGGTCAGTTGACCTGGAACACGTCACAACAACAACAACTACAAAAACAACAATGACAAAGACAACAACAATAATAACAGTAATAATAACAATAATAATGATAATCTCCTTCATAGGGACAGTTCACATTAATGAACGTTTAGAATGTAAACATGCAGATTTAGCTGTCAGATTAATTTTCATTTGTTGCCCCAAGAAATTAGGGGTTCAGCGTCTTGCTCATGTACAGCTCAACACGACTTATGAGAGAACCGGCAGCAGAACCACCAATCATCCGACTACTCGACAACCGCACTACCTCTAAAGCAATGCGGCCCTCCATCCTGACCTTTTGACCCCTCGCTGAACATCATTCGTCATGTGACCGAACAGACGGCGGTGTTGGCAGGTCAGGGTTTGTGTCATCATTTCCTGCCTATGTTTAGTCCGTCTTAGCGGAGGCGGGGTATCGTCAGTGTCACATACCCCTGCCAGCGTGACTCCATGATGAGTTCAGCATCCCGGGATGAACTCGGTGTCAGGGCCAGCTCAGCTGTTAAGTAGTAAACAGTGTTTGTGTCTGTGGTGGGTGAGGGCTCGGCATGCTCCAGCACAGGACGGGAAGAAGCTGAGACCGGATTAGACGGAGGACCATTTCCAGACGCCAGTGCTGATGGTGCTGCATTGAGGGAAATTATTTTGAAGTGGGCAGAAGGACCCTGTGGATCACACACATGTGAGGGCAGGTTAAATGAAGCAACGTGGGGGACATAAAATGAGTGAGTCAGGAACAATGGCTCCTGATAACAAGGCTGTAAAGATGCAGATCAGAAGGCCCGGGTTAGGAGTCAGGTTTGTATAAACCTGGATTATACACCCAGTGATATTACAGAGAACAGCAGCAGGCCTTCCTCAATGAAAAGCTGAAGGATGACCTTTGCTCAAAACACACTTTTATTATTCCTTTGGGAAGAAACGGAGTGGAACAGACAACAGCAGTGGGTGACAGTCACAACAATCCTTTGGCCCTCATATAATCAAAGCAGGCAGTTTGGCTTCAGGAGGTACGGCCGTGGCGTCCTGAAATCTAGTTCTTACTTTGCTTCATTATGAAAAAAAAAAAATCAGCTCGGGGGAAGGTCTTGGTCTAAAAAGACACCCCACACATGGTTTCATAGCTGAGTATGACCTCTGAGCCCCCCCCCAAGTCAAAGGTCATGAGGTGGGGCTAACCTTCTGCCAATAATAGTAAGTGACTCCATCCATCCATCTGTTTGTCATCTACCCATCCATCTATAATCCATCTGTAATTAAGGGACTGTCTGCAGCGGATTTTGATTTATTAATTTGACTTCTAAATAACACATCTTTCATTGTTGCCATGGATTTATGGATTTCCAGTCAGCTTGACCTCGACTCCGTTTCCTCCAGTTCGACATGAGTTTTACTGTCATTTGCGCGTCGTCTGCCAATTTTAATTTGAGCTGACATGTTTTCTGTCATGCCGCTAACACAGAGACAAACACACAAGCAAACTCCAAAAGACAATCCGCCACCTATTCAGGGTGACAGCGGCAGACTCAGACTGGGAGCATGTTGTTCTCCTGGTAAAGATACGGGTAGACGTGTCTCTGTGGCTTGGTGCAGCCAACTCTGTCCTTGATGGGCCTGTGGGCACAGTCATCACTGTCACGCTTGCAGGCACTGCAATGGCAGCTGAGAGCCACGGGGTAGCTGAAGGCCGGGTTGGCGTCCATGGGGCAACCGGGCAAGATGGCCGTGCGGTACTCCACCTTGTTGTAGGTACAGCGGCTCTGGACCACGAAGTGTGGCCTCACGTCTCTGATGTTACTGTCCTGGTCAAAACATACAAGCAGTACAGTGAAGGGGAGACGGGGCACATTTCAAGGGTCTGTATTTATGTCGTGATTTCCCCCCCCCCATTTTGTCGGGGTGGACATGGTGGTAAGATGGAGCTTGGAGGATACAGGCCAGATGCTCTTTCTGACGCCCTGTGGGAGGTTTGAACCCGTGACCTCTGGCTCACTGTCTCCTCACATGTGTGCTTAAGTGCTGAGCTACCGCACCCTCCACATACACTTTAAACAAGGGGTGAGATCAGGTCCGACGTGCTCGGGGAAGCCGACGTGCTCCACATCGGATCAGGTTGTGTCACTTCCCATAGATGAGTCCTAATTTTCACTCTTTCAGGGAGGTCATCTGGCCTTAATTCCCCCCAACCCCCAAGTCCAACCCCACAACGTGGGGCTACTCATGACACACATAATGGACCCCAGTCATACTGTCGTGTGTCGTGTCAGACCACCACGATCTCCAAACCAGGACCTGAGAAGCTAATGGAGAGAAGCTGATGCTAAGTTTTTCTCATGCCCTAACCGGCGTACACACCCACGAGTAGCAGAATCCCACGCAGATGGTGGTGTTGATGGCCACGCAGTAGTCGCACTCCGGCCTCTCCACGTACAAGGTGTAGTCAGTGGGCGCACACATGGGCACAGCCGGAGAGAAGAGCAGAGGAAGGAGGCCGCAGAGCAACAAGAAGACCTGCATGTTAAACAGACAGCTTTTCCGATGGACCTCTGGACCTGCATGCCAAACACAGCCAAAGAAAACAAACTGACAAACAGATCGTGGAAACCTCGTATGGCACGACGGACGGAGGATCACGGAGACGTGATTCTTGAGTCCTGCTGTTAAAGGAGTCACTCACTTGTGGGGAAACGTGGGCGCCTGGAGGCCTGACGATACTGTCCCAGCATCTGCACACGGCAGTATTTATAAGACCGCCGCAGTCCGCCTCCGTCCCGAGTCCTCGTTATCTCTCATCGCTGACGAAGGTGAAGTGCTGGAGCTCGGGGCCATTATGTGAATGACATGCATTAAAGAGGTGCTCATGGGTCGACACAGATGGGGCAGATTGTAAGGCAGATATGCTCAAACGGCTGTGTCCCTCTTTTCACGAGTTACCGCCGTGTGCCTTCTGCTCCCTGGGTTTGGTGCAGGAAGCTACTGGAGCTCTGTCTCCTGCGTTTACGTCACACTCCTGCAGCTACGCTCTGCTGCTCAGCTTAACCGGGAGATGGACGCTAGCAAGCAAAGCTCACCATCCCATCCTCGTCACCGGATGATCACTTTGTGACTAACCCAGGTTCTGCTGCGTGGCACACGTGGCAGCACCGTGATCAGCACTGTTGGATGATGCTTCCTCTTCTTCTTCTTCTTCTTCTGCGCTTTCTGTCTTCCGCTGCCCGAGGCACTCACTCAGTGGTTTGTCTCAAGGGCATGGATCGTAGAACCGGCAGGGCTGGTCGGTCCCGGGCCTAACCTATGTTTGAACATCACACATATAAAGAAATTAAGAATCCATCGTTAGGCCCTCTGGTGGTGTAGGGGGGTAAGACACCTATGTTCAGTACATCTCTGCATCATGCAGTTGGGTGTTAGAATCCCGGCTGCACCGTCTTCAACCACAGCCAGAGGTCCATAGTTAGTGGGTCATAATGGGCTAAGCCTCACATGGGTATAAGGGTTAGGTTGGATAAAGTATTGTGGGTTCACTAGTGTCCCCCTCTGGGTTGTCCAGGCCTCTTGGTTAAGTGAAGTGAAAGTACTCTGCTTCATTCTCCTCTGATGGCCAAGCACTGTGCTTTCCCCACCAGACCATGATGTGTGGACTAGTGAGGGCTAGTGGTCATGTGACTTGGAGGAGACACATGCTACCACTTCCTCCTTCCTGTTGATGTTCTAGAGGGGATCAGAGAGACTGACCCAGCAGTAGGACACTCAGGGAGTTCAGGTGGGGGAAAAGGGGATAAAATCCACACCA
>OMLC01081729.1:5251-31534 GCA_900302585.1 Regalecus glesne
GGCTTGGGCAGTCAAGGTTAGCCGCAGTCAACACTGTTTTCTAGGAGAATAATGTCTCACATAAATGGTTGTGTATTCCATAAACCACTGGTCCAGTCTTCCCGTGATCGTTTGCTTTTCTTTTTAATCCTGACGTGACTCCTTGTGAAGAATTTCCTCGGAAATAAGTTTTCAATGCAGGAAAAACATGCCACTTACAAAAAGACCGATATCAAAATAACCATTAAAGAAAGTTGGAGCATGTTATGGTACCTTGTCCTCTCCTCACAACAATAGCAGCTGACTCAACTAAGTGACTGGATCGGATAACTTATGAGAAATATTAAACGGAAAGAACTTAAGGCAGTTATACTCCCTCTAACTTTTGGCTTCTTCATCATAATATTATGCTGTGTTAACCGTAAAACCCTTGCCAGTACCAAGCAGGTACGCTAGGAAGCTAAGCTACAGGCTGTTACAAATGGACAAATCTGCGCTCTTAGTAAAAGAAAAAGTCATTGAAATACAATTTTGTTCATTTTTCACACAACTTAGGGAAATAAGATGGTGATTTAAATCAGTTAGACATTGCATTTGACACTTACTGAGAGGTAAAAACTTGTCGGAGCAGAGAGGTGTAGGTTGTTGTTGTTTTTTTAACTTTGAAGAGTGTAGATGTTTCACATTCACCAGTATCCTATAACTGAGATTCAACATGAAAAGATAAAGAGGTTCTGGCCTTGGCTATCTGCTAGAGCAACACGTCAGTTCACAGGCTGAACACCAGCAAAAGCATCTCAGCAGCACTGGTCTGGTGTCAGAGGGACATGTAAATAACAATGGTGCAGCAGTGGAATGTTATTTGAGGAAGATTGGCATTAGATGGGAGCTGCTCAGCTCCCCCAGTGAGTCAAGAGCATGTATTTCTTCAACCCTCCATGTCATAAACATCTGTTTC
This sequence comes from Regalecus glesne, assembly GCA_900302585.1. Classification (NCBI taxonomy): domain Eukaryota; kingdom Metazoa; phylum Chordata; class Actinopteri; order Lampriformes; family Regalecidae; genus Regalecus; species Regalecus glesne. The sequence continues at coordinate 6,189 of OMLC01081729.1, forward strand.
CACATTCTTCTGTGTTTGGTTAGATATATTACATCTTATCACACTTTGTCCTTATACATTTCTCATAAATAGGAGAAATAAGTTGAATTAAAAAAAATCAATAACTTAAAAAAAAACTTGTAAACTTTATAACATATGCACGCACAGACGCTTTTGTTTGCTTCTTTGTAAAGTGCAAGGCAAGATACAGTAAACTTTGAAATGTCCACATACAATGCATGTGCACACACACGCACAAACTTGGTCAATGTGAATTTTTGCAATTGCAGTTCCCTTAATTTTCTCTGTTACTGGCAAACACATGTACACATGCACGCACACACGCACACACACACACACACACACACACGCAATGTTTGTATAAAAACCTAGCTAGGTGCCTACCTGAGCTAGGTCCAAACTTGGCACAACATCACTATAGCCTCTAAATCATGTCACATAAAGTTGGCTTACAATGATTGCAGTTGCAAAATCATCTGAAAATCCTCAGAGTTAAATGTCTAGGAAGGCCCTCAGGGAAAACTCCATTCAAGAAAAGTCATCTGAAAAATGAAGTCAAGACTGCTCTCAGCCATATAATCCTCTCGTCTGTGCCCTGGGGCCCATGTCTGCTAAACCATGAGTCCCTTTTTAAATGTCACAGTTAGTCCCCCATGTTTTGGGGGATGGACATGGATTTAGATGGGGAATTAAGGGTGGATGCCCTTTCTGCTGTACCGCAGTGGGCTCAAACCTGCAGCCTCTGGCTTGTCAGTTCCCTAAGTGTGGGCTCTACCACTAAGCTACCATGGCCCCCATATAAGCATTATATTGATGATGATTCCATTTTTATTCGGGGTTCATAAATATTTAATTCACTCTCCTCTAAAAAATGCAAGTTTAATTCAGTGAAATGAGTTTTAACTCATTTCACTGAATTTAAATTTTAACAACTGCTTCCCAAAGATACTTTAAATTGGTCCTTGTACCATACCGGCTTGCTAGTGCTGGTTTCTGAGTTGCTAATGCTACTCTCCACCACACTATGCTAGTGTGCTTGGTGATTAAACTGATTGTAAGCATCTATATCCAAGCTCAGCTATGAGTCGTATGGGAATATAATTCTTTATCACTCTCTGCCATTCACAGTGGGATTCAAGCCATCTAGTTTTTAAGTGGTTAATAACTTTCATAGACTTCAGATCAAACCCTTTACCTGAATGGAGACGTGTGCAGAAACAATCCTAGTAAAGTTAGCTTAACAAAACACGGATGTGGCCGACCAGAGTAGACCTGGGTTAAATTTCATTGACAAGCACTTGTGTTTATGGCCTACTTTCAAAAATACAGGGTTTAATTCTTCAGGTCAACTCAAAAAAAGCCAGGCTAGTTGTTAGTACTTCTGTGTTTACTAAATGGATCTTTTGACCATTCTCAAAGAGATCCAAACTTTGTTGTCTTGATATTACTTTGCTGTTAGCATAAAACCCCTTTTCAAATATCATTTAATGCAGGGCTTTAGTCTAGATAAGATGACTGTTTTAATGTTTTAGGATCGTTACTGCAAAACAAAGAGAAGTCGCCTCCAAATATGCGAGAGAAATATGCTCCAAAAGTTGTTGTTTTTTTAAAGCCAGTTTGGATCTGTTGTAAATCTGAAGGAAATCGTTTCCCCAACTCTTCCTGGCCATATCTTAGTATGGTCTAGTAGCCTCAACTGGTTAAGGATCAGCACTTGTCCTTAAAGTAGAACAGTAAACCAGATTTAAGTCAAATTATATTGGCTAATGTATTCTTGGCTCTTGCTAGCTCTTTGTAGCTAGCATGGGAGGGCTCCATATGTTCACATGCAAACCAACATCCGGATTACTTGGAGTAATCATTTAAAATTAATCTTTCAATTACATGATTTGAAATAAATCATTTAATTGATATGCAGCTTTTTATCTAGATTGGCTGCTGGTGCATTTGTTCTTACATCTAAAGTACCATTGTATTTGTCTACATTCTTTCCTTTTGTGTAACGGTCACTGTCAATATTGTGGCAGGGATATTTCTTAAAATCACAAATGGTGGTTCATTTAGAAGAAAACATAACCTATTTCTATATCTTCTATGATCTTTTTGAGCTATTGAAGAACCCCATAACAGAGGTAATCTTACCTGCCTATGTAATGGATGCCAATTAGCATGGGCTAACTGGCGGCAGCACGTGGTAAATCCTCCCATGCCTGGTGTTGAGAACGCTCTAACTGCCGAGCTAGGAGTCTAGGCTTTTAGCTCAGCAGTTAGAGTGCTCGTCTCCCATGCTGTGGGTGTGTAGTAGTTGATGAGATGGCAGGTTCAAGGCCCATGAGTGCTAGAGAATACAACCCTGGCTACACCTGCCTGTGTGAGATTTAGATGCTAGTCATTTTCTTTGCACTGTGAAATGTCCACACCATCAGACATTTTCACATGGGGCATTTAAAAAAAGCCAAAAGTAACAATAACTTCAACTTATGACTCAGCAGGTAGAATGCAAGCCTTGTAGTCAGGCCTTGTGGGTTCACATACCACTGTGTAGCTCAGTAAATGTGAGGCATTCATGGTAAAGCGTTTTGAGTGGTCGCTAGACTAGAAAAGCACTATATAAGAACACGTCTATTTACTATTTACATGTACCAGTAAATAGAGAGGTTATTCAAAAATCTAACTCATATCCGTGTTATGCTTGATAAAATTTGGACCGACCCGGGCAAAGATGAATAGATTTGGTTTGATTTTTCTCTTGGTTTGCATGTTAGCATACCCAATGAGAATGCACAAGTCACAGCAGGTTTTTGTTTTCTTTCACCTAAATTTCATTTACTTTACCACTTTTGGTTTGGTTTATTTTTCTATGGCAATTTCAAAATTGTTCTTTTGTGACTAGCAAAGCTCATCTGGGCCTCCCTGCAGGTTAAAACAAACACTCCCTAAACTATCTGCAAATACTGTTTGACACCGGTCAACGACATTGTAATAGACCTGAATTTGGCAGCAATGTGCTGCTGGCTAGGTGAGGGGAGGGGAAGCTGAGTATGGAGCACATGCAGGGACACACATCAGCTGTAGATTGGCTTTGATGAAATGCACAGTGGCCAAAGGCATTTTTTGAGGGATAGCACAGCAAAGACATGTTGGATTCTCAGCCTCCCAGTCAACTCTAAAATGATAAATAAATAAAAATCAAACATCTGAATTTTATCCCTGGACTGTGAAAACTGACGAAGAGTTGCATAAGAGCCAAATGAAGTGAAATAATCACTGATTTAGCTCGAGTCAGTGCATCCCAAAGGTCCATTTAACTCACTGTGTTACAGCACTACTATAGATAACACAACACGATACTGTTCAATACAACATCTCGCTGGTAAAGTGAGTTATGAAACCAGTCACCCCAATGTTTTGTTAATGTCTTTGATGCATCCTCCTTCGGTGAACACCTTTTAGTATATACTGCAAAAAATATCCAACTTGTGAAGTACTTTTTATCTTCTCAATCAATTTTATTCCGCTTGGGAAAAATCCACAATGTGGCAGAGAACCACTAACTTATTCCCAAGACAAAAAGTTTCCTCTGCAAAGCCTCGACGATGGCTTGTACTTCTCCTTATTTCTATTTTAAGACATAAATTGACGGATTCCAAAAATAAGCTGTGGAAAGTAGTGTTATGTTGCCTTAATGCCAAATGTTTTGTCATTAGTTTGAAGAGAAATGGAAAATTAGAAGCTAAATTAAACGACACAGGATGGACAGTTTTTGCAGTTGAGCTGTACAGCCTTGGACAACACAAGTCACATAATGGCCTATAGAGAAACCACATTTTCACCACAACAACACAACCTTTGTAAAACCATATTATTCGTCATTATTCACATGTTGATACAAGTCCACACAATTACATTCCTCAATATGATCAATATTTTTTGCAACATTTAAGATATTCTGCAGTTCAATAGACATTAGGGTTTAGATGTTTCAGTTTGTTGTTGTTGTTTTTCATCTTACTTGTTGTTCTCATGGCAACCGAGAAAGAAAGAAATCCTCTTAAGAAAAAGTGAAATCCAAAGGCGTTTCATGAGTTCCAATAGGAAAGGATTTAAAAAATGAAATTAGTTAACGGCTAAAAACCAAGTTGTAAGGAGTAATAGAGGAGAGCTGTCAAAGAAAGTTTTACTCGTCATGCAAGGAGAGCACCACGCACACACATTACGTTGTCGCAAAAACCCGTTGCCGGGCGACCATCGTCATGCCACGCCTCCCTCCCTCCTATTGATAGGCTGCTTTGACTATAAGCCCCGCCCACTGGTAAACAAAACCAATAACAGAACATCGACGGTGATGCGATACAATGCAAAGCCACGCCTGTCAAACGAGAAAATAAAAGGAAAACCTCCTGCCTGGTTAGTAAATGGAGGACAGTGGAGAAGCAGGTGGAGGGAGCCGGCAGGGTGGCGGTCCTTATTCTCCTCCATCTGATCCCACTCAGAGGGCAGAATAACGGAAGTTCTCCCTCACTGTGGCCGTCCTGGAGTCAGGGGGCATTTTGAAAAGCACCTTCAGAAGGTCTTTAATTGCCTGAGGAATCTGCCTCGCCTGTCACTCCTTTGATATCCCAAGCTCCTAAAAGAGACACAAAACCCCCTGATGAAAATCTGATATTGTATTGTTTATTTATTAGATATTTGTTGTTAGCAAAAAAGGCAACATTTCCCATTGATGCAGCTGTTTTTTTCTGTTGTAAACAACAGATCTGTTCAGTAGTTTCTGAGGCTTTGCCTCCGGCAATCCTTATACATGTTCATCTATCCATCCATCCATCATCAGTGAGTTATGGAGAATGTTAGCAATATCAGGGTCATTTCCAGGCATATGAGAGATGTGAAATCTAAATTTTATGAGTTTCAAAGCCAACATGAAGGGCTCAATACAGAAACCAAGTAGAACTGGGTACTCTGGCTGTGTGCTAGGAGTGCTCTTGGACCGGGCAGTCTTGTGTCTCGTACCTGAGAGAGAGCTGTTAGACCTTTGCTTGTGCAGCTTCTCTCTGTCTTTCTTCACCTTGGGCATGATCTTCAGTTTCATACTGCTACTACTCTTACTGCTCATCCTCACAGAGTCCTGTAGAGGGAGGGAGAGTTTGACAAGATATATAATTTATAATGCATTTGGAATGTAAGATGGTAAAAAGGAAAAGTGAATTAATGTAAAATATTACATGAGAAAGCTACACATTATTGTCAGGTGGACCCTCATGAAGTTGAAGCTATGAAGTGATGGGAGCTTTTAATCACTGTAACATGTAGGTTTTAGATAGACACACGGAAGCCTTTCACACATGCTTGTTTTTTCCCTCATTGGGGTCAGGGGCTCAGCATGAATAGTACATTGATACCTGAACCCGACCCTCACCAACCTTGACCTAGAGATAGGCAATATATCTTTTTGATATTGACATCATGATATGAAACTGTATGTATCATCTAGATTTTGGTTTGGTTATCCTAATAATGTGATATAGCTTAAATGTAGGCATCCCTTGATATTCCATGCAGCATTAAATTATGCATTACAACAAAGTGATATAGCTTTCTGAGCCTATTGAACTGTTTTGGCTGAGTGAAACGATTAGCGTGTGTCTCTACTAGTCTGGTCTCCATATCCGCACTACCGATTCAAGAAATGTATTTTCTATTCTGTCCTCACCTGACAAGTCAGGGCCAAACTAAACAGACAGTTAACATAGCTGTTCCAATGAAGACTTGAAACTTGAATAAAATTAATCTCTTTACTTAGCTTCCTTGTTTTTCCAGCTTTATGTCACACTGAATCCCTCCTTTGGAAAAAAGGCCTACATTCTGAGACTTCACTGGGAGAAAATGCTGAGCTGCACACTAGTTCCAGCTATGCAGCAATTGAAATTTGAGACTGATGCAACAGACTAATGTAATTTCCAAATGAACATGGGGGAGAGTTCAACATCATGAAATTAGACCTGGCATTGGACAAATTATATGAATTATCAGCACATTATCATTGTCCAAGTACAACATAATTGCAATTATTGATGATAATTTCTCTAAGATGTCCTATTAAGCACCTGAACTCATCAGCAAAATATTGTCCAATAGCCAATATCAAGGTATCCCATCAAAAACATTGTGATACCTAATTTATTCAGCATCTGCTATCATCTATCTGATCCCCACTTTAACCTTAAATCCAAATCCTAAACCTGAAATGGACCTATAAAGAAAAGAGGACTGGCTAGAATGTCCTCACTTTGACAAAATGTCCTCGCTCTGATGGATAAATCTCAAATTGACCTTCACAAAAATAGCTAAACAAGACAGATAGACACACACACACACACTCTGCCCACCTCCTCAGAGCACTGCATGATGGGGCAGATCCAGTGGATGTCGTCCAGCTTGTGAAGCTCAGCGCTTAGGCTGTTCAGAGTGGACTGGAGCTCCTCCTCTTCTGGGGAGTCCACCTGAGGAGGAGTGGAGCAAGTGGGTCAGAGGGCCAAGAATCAGATTCCATTTCATTGGATGGGAAAGTTTGTATGTAAGAGGAATCTGACTTGGTGGGACACTCACATGACTGATGAGGAATATTTAAGTTGAGTAGGGGAGGATGGTACAGGAGCTGAGATTTACATTAATTGGGAAGGTCTTAATGGTTCTTTATAAACCTCAAAAATTGCAGCAGTTTACATCATTATTCTTTTTATGCCTATATTTAAAGCTCTTTGTGTCTATGGTATATGGCAAACTAGCCTTGGTCTCTGTATGCAAAAGTTTCTTAGTTTATATACTTAATTGGAGCACTGTTAAAAATAATAAAACTCATTGTTTTTCAAGTTTCAAGCGCAAATAGAATTAGCAAATTGCAACTGAGGAACAGACGACAGGATCGGAACCAAGAGCTGAGGAACGGACATTTGAGTGGTGCCGTATAGGGGAATGGAGAAGGTAAAGGAAAGAAAGAACTGGTAAATTAATATCATCTTACCAGAAGTTTACCGTCGAGTAGCATCCTGGTCTCAGCCTGAAGGACTTTACTGCTGTTGACAATCTCCACTGCCGTGCTGCGACTCAGAAACTGGAGAGACAACAAACACAAACACACATGTGGAAAGTTTGATGTCAACTATTTTACTTTGACCATTCATTTTATTCCATGTGAATTCTTCCCAGTGTGATCCATTGACAATGATCCATTAATTCTCCTCTCCTTGCCATGTTGCTACCTCGGGGCTGGACACTTTGGAGGGGAAGACTTCGGAGAGGACCAGGGCTGTGGCATTGACGGCATGAGCCAGCTCCTGCTCCACCAGCTTGTGGGTCTTGGCTGCCTCACGGATCCTGCAGGACGGAGAGGTCAAACCACATGCTGATCAGCCTTTTACAGCAAAAATGTGCATACATCCGCTCATCAGCTACAACCGCCTAATCCAATTTACTGTTGTATGGTGTTGGATCCCATCTCAGTGGAACCAGGTGGTGAGATGTCCATCACAGGATACACACACACAGACACACACACAGTTTAACAGGCTGAGAAAGGAAGAGGGTTGTTGTACACATATGTAAGAAAGCATCACCAAGACTCCCAATATAAAAGCACACTGACCACCAGAGTGGCAGAACACGCACATGCACACACACAGTCCAGATCACTGAGCCTTACTTGATGATGAGTGTGTCAGCCACCATGCCGAGCTGCTGCACCTGGGCACACTCCTCTTCCGTCAGGTACTCCATGGACTGCTGGGAGTTGAGGCGAGGCCTGGCCACCCGGTAGCTATCACTCTTCCTCTTGTCTTCCCATGACTTCAGGGTGTTTTCAAAGGCCTGGGATGAGGAAGGAGTAGGGGGGGAAGGAGGGGGGAGAGAGAGAGAGAGAGAGAGAGAGAGAGAGAGAGAGAGAAAAGTCAGGTTTTCTAGATCAGCCAAATTTTCTTTCAAATGCAAGACAAGATTTCAGGGGAGTTTTGGTTAATAAAAGCTGAATAAAAGGGTACTGAGACGTCTTCCTTCAGCATAAGAAGCCTATTTGATTGGAGACGTTCAAGAAAAAAATGGCTTATTTCCATTAAAGAAATATTTCTATTTTGCGTTTCCAGCTCTTCATGGAGTCTTCATCAACATGTTAACTTCACCAACACCAGCCATCTAAACCCTTGTTTCTGATATTTCTTATTTCCTTTCATTATTCGGCCAACTCCTTTTGCATTTTTCAGCTAGAAACCAGTGTAAAATCAGCTTGATGGGGGATGGCTTGAGAAGCCAAGCGGACCTCACCCTGTCCCTGGTGAGCATCTGTGCGCGGTTCTTGTGGACAATCTTGACAATGCCAGGAGGCTGTACCCACGCCTCCCCATCCACCTGCACAGGAACCCCTTCTTCTCCAAAGATAGTGATCTTTACCTGGCGACACTGAAGCCCAGCAGAACAACAGAGGGAAAGTCAAGTAAAGCAGAAATCAAACACACTGTTAAAAAAATAACACACTGTTCTCATGAAGGCCATGTTAAACATGTCACATCGGACCAATGAACACGTGTAACCTTTGACATCTAATGACCAAAAGTGTTTCGCTCCATCAGCTCTTATCCCCCTTATTATCTTCCTTTTATCCCTCCATCATCTGTAAGCTGTGAGTGGGTGTGTGTTTCCACGTGTGTGTGTGTGTGTGTGTGTGTGTATATGTTTGTATTCCTGTCCCTCATGTGTGTCTGTGTGTTACCTGTGCTATGCGGTGATGCTGCAGGTTGATCACTCTAGACATGGCCATCTGCATGCTGCCAAACACAGCCACCACCTCCAGCTTCTTATCATCAAACGATGGAGCACCAAAGTTCTGCACACACAAGATAGCTGGTAAGATTGTATATGGTCAAATCACTTTTAATGTAATATATTAAAAATCAAGACAAAATGCTAATAGTCAGTTACTGATATACAATCCCTTCACTGTATTTACTACATGTATACTATATTATATGTATCAATCAAGAAAAATGATGAAATAAGGTGTCATAAACATATATTGGTTATGCCATGTTAATATCTAATTTAGTTAGGTGCACTATGAATAAGTGCATGCTTAGTACACATGTACTCTTGCTTGCATATCCCATTTATGCATGCATGCTGCACAGTTATCATATCATTGTGCCTATCTTCTTCTGGTGGTGTGTGTTCATGTGTGTCAAAAGCTGGCAAGCTCACATTGTCCTCCTTGGTGCCTCCCCAGAAATTGATACCACCTGCATAGCTGGGGATGTTGAGGACTGCCAGGCCCTGTAGGCTTGGTAGGGACATGGAAACCCCATCACACTGAGGTGAGAGAGAAAGGGAGAGAGGGAGGGAGAGAGGATGAAAGTTTGTTTTATTGCCACATGACTAAAGCCGGTGGAATTTGTTCTCTTCATTTAATCAATCCTATTGTACAGGAGCAGTGAAAATGACCACAGCAATCAGAGAGCAGTTAGGACTTCAGTATCTTGTTCAAGGACACCTCAACACTGTTTCTGTAGGGGCCAATAAATCAAACAAACAATCACTGATTAATAGAGGACTGCCCTACCTCCTCAGCTATGCTATCCAATTAAGGAACAAGGAAAATGATGTGGATAGTAATAATTATAATGATTATGATGATAATAACAATAATAATAATAATAATAATGACGGATGGAGGGTGGGGCACAGATAGATAAAAGAATTAAGAGGCTAGGATGAAGAAACAGGGAAGGAAACACACTGACAGTTCATCACACATCAGTATGTTTCCAGAAACAGAATCAGCAGCATTGTTTGCCTAATTCTTACAGTTTTTAGTAGTGTATGGGTGTGTGCATATTTTTGTGCATATTTTTGTGTGCTCACCTCCAGCTGAACCCTCTGCTCCAGATTCTTGTAGGTCTTTTGAACCAATTCCTTGGTCCCCAACACTCCATACCACATCATGTTCTTGGTGCGACTACTGCAGAGAGAAAGAACCTTTTTATTTTATAATACTGGTTTACATAGTAAATGGGCTCATTTTTATACAGCACCCTTAATATGCCCTTTTCCTGATGCTCCGTGGTGGGATCAAACTCACTGCACCAAACTAGGAGGAGCCCCCCCCCCTTTACTTTACCAACAAAGTTGTTGTTTTGCTTTCAGCCCCTCCACAAAAAGATCAAGGGTTTGGTTCAGCTTCAATGCTGCACCCCTGAAACTGGTTGGGATCAATATTTTGTGTTAAAGAGAAAGGCAGCATCTGCATCTTTATGAATACTGAGGTACAGACATTGTGATGGGCCACACTTAGTACCCCAATTTGATGGGATTCAAACTTGCTAAGAACATGCCAACTTTCATGGCTGAGCTATCTTGGCCCCCCAAATCTGTCCCCTTATGTTTCAACATTTTTGATGCCAAGAATGTCATTGGGAGTAACTAAGAAGGATAAGATTAGTACTGAGTATATTAGAGGGATAGACCTGGTTGGACAGTTTTGAGAAAAGAAAAGCAAGAGACCAGACAGAGATGGTCTGGACATGTGTGGAGGAGAGATGCTGGTATACTGGGAGAAGGATGCTGAATATGGAGCTGCCAGGCAAGAGGAGAAGAGGAAGACCAAAGAGGAAGTTTATGATGTGGTGAGGGAGGACATGCAGGTGGCTGTTGTGACAGAGGAAGATGTAGAGGACAGGAAGAGATGGAGTTGATGATCTGATGTGGTGACTCTTAACAGGAGCAGCTGTCAGCAGTAATGTTTTTGTTTTGCACCTTCTGAGGCAAGGATCTGTTCTTTTAAACCTCCTCCCAAAGATCATATCCAACAGATATTACTTGAGTACTTTGCAAATCAGCCGTTTCTGCATGGATGTCTGTGTTTGCATAGGTTTCACATGTGAATATTTGCATGTGCCTAATATATGTGTCTGTGAGTTCGAACCTGCATTTCTTAGGATGCTCATCTCTCTTGTTGTTGAACTCGAGGGAGATCTTGGCGTCCAGACCAATACCAAAGTAGTTGTTCATAACACACTTCTCTGAACATTGTCTGGAAATTTAACAGAGATTATCAGTGTGACATAACAGGACAATCTACAGCAGTAAGTAGACTGGATAGCATGCATATCCCTCTTTACTGACACACGTAAAGAATGTGAATATGTGCATCTACAAATACGCACATGCAATGCATTCATTCGTGCACACATGCAAATTGAGTGACACATCCGTGAATGTACTTACATCATGTCCTCGTTGAAGGTGACAATGTTGAGGCTGTCGGATTTTTCCAGAACAATGGTGGACGTGGGACTGAGATTTCCTTGACCTGGACAGAAGCATCATGAGTAAACATCATGGCCGCAATTCTCAATGTCCTTTGCTTTAATTGTATGAAGCAGAATTGAATTTGTCAATCAAAAAGACTATGCATGTTTTGATCAAGAAGCATTCATCCAATAGAATTAAATGTACATCAACATAGCAGGCAAAAAGGAGAAATTCTCATGGAACAATAGCAGTATCATAGTAGAAATAGGAAATATGGATTTTCAAAAGACAGACATCTTGAAGCAGTTATTAGCTAAGGATTTTTCTTTCTGGGTCATTTGTCTTTATTTCCACCTCTGACATGTTCATTACCAGGCCAGGAAATCACATTCTGACATACTGTTGAAATAACAAGTCATGTTATGCCCTGTGGTATGAATTGGGATAACCGATGTTAGTGGGTGATTGAACTGAGGTTTAAGAAGTGCAGTATTAACGTTGAGGTTATATTAGTCAACTCAAGTCAAGTCAATTTTATTTCATAACCCATTATCACAAATTGAAATTTTGCCTCAGTGGACTTTACATTAACACAACATCCTGCCCTCAGACCCTCACAGTGGATAAGTAACAAATCCCTTAAAGGCCCCTTTAAAAATCCTCAGGGAGAGCAACTGAGGAGGGATCTCTCTCTTCCAAGGGAAAGGAAAGCTTGGTGGTCCCGGTGGAAATCTGCTACTTCCACGACCCGACACCGGATAAGAGGTAGGATAATAATAATAATAATAATAATAATAATAATAATAATAATAATGCACTGCACTGCAGCTAAATGAGTACCAAAGAACCACTACCAGAGCATTTTCACCATAGAAATCAATCTGAATCTATGTTTTACACATGAACCCTTTTGTTGTTTTGTTGTCAGATGTGGTTAACTGGATGGAAGAGATCTATCTGATCTCCTGTTGCATTCAGTTTGATTCTCAATACAAAGGCTGTGACGACCACGGGGGATGTGGGCAGAGAGAAACATTGCACCCTCGCTACTCAGAAAATGATCTTGCACGATACTGCAGCATAGATAGCTTTTATGTAACTGGAGGCTCTTTCAGAAAATAGGCCCGAGTGTGTTCTCTGGAGCTAGTAGGTTCCATTTGCCTGTCGTCTATGTACACGTTGGCTGGTTAAGTCAATTTCATTTGAGGTGACCATTGTCAAAATTTCAAAATTGTAGCAATATAGCAGGAGGAGCATGATTGTCATAGTAACTAGGTTTTAATCTAGTGTTGTTTTAAACACCGGAGGGGAACTCTTAGAAGACACACAGGATAGTTTGGAATGAAATTTCAAATCACATCCCAGGCAAGTTACAGCAGTGTGTGTGTGTGTGTGTGTGTGTGTGTGAGTCAGGTAGACTCACGTGGCTCTGCGTCTTTCAGCTCTTCACTATTTTCTCTCTTTATGGAAGAGAAGGAAGACATCCGCTGCATTTGGGTGTGTCTGTTCTGCTCATCCACCACTGACACAGAGACATGAGATTAGCAGAAGGGGAAAGAAAGCAGGATTACACCATTGTCAGAGACACAGGGATGGAGCGAGCAGTGGTGGTGTTGGTATGTCTTTGCTTTGTGTGAGCATGTTACCGTTTCAACATATCTATTGACCATTGTGTGCACCCATGGAATCTGTTATATGAACATTGTGTTGTGTGATACCTATGACCTAATCCTTTCTGCCTGTTTGATGATCTGCCTCATTATGCGTCCATGTGTATGTGCATCCTTTCATATGTATATTTGGATTTCAAAGCATGTATCCGTGTGTGTGTAGATCTTTGAGTGAGTTTGGATGTTGAAATCCTTTAAAATGTAAGCTGTGCACAAAAAGCCTATTTTTGTTTGATTTCCCATTTCATGTGGACAAGGCTTGAGTTTCTATGTCTGTGATGGTGTGTGTGTGTGTGTGTGTGTCAACATTGCCTTCTACCTTTCTCAGCTTGCTCTATAATCTGCCTAAGAGCTTTCTTCAGGCTGTTGGCTCTGAGCATCAGCTGCTCTTTGGACCGGTATGTCCTTCCCTCCGAGCCCACCTCACTACTCTCATCGCTGGGATCCGTGCTGCAGCTGCCCCCCTCCGGGCTGGGCACTGTGCCTTCTGGCACCATCTGGGCAATGAAAAGAAGAAGAAAAACAGACTATTTTAGTCTAACCAAACTAACTGTTTGTATGAGTTGAAATGTTTGAATTGAATTGACCTGGAAAGGATTAAAGACCCTGACCAGTGAAAATCAGGTAAAGAACATCCTACACACCAAAGCTCCATGTTAGGTTTGATGCAATACAAATATACATGCACTCAAATGTCCTTTTTCATACTAAATGTGCTATCAGTTAAATATGTATACACACATTCTATATATATATATACACACACCCACACACACAAACACACACACACACACAAATATACTCGCAAATTTCCCGCTGTGGGACTAATAAAGGAATGTCTTCTCTCATCTTCACTTTTGTTAGTTCTTAGTGAAACGGTAAGAGACGAATCTGTGCCGTCAGCAGAAGCATGAGATCTGAATGTTTTTCCTTGTTTCATCTCAATGGCTTAGTGTGGAGGATCTCCATAGACATTCTCAATGGAAACCTCATGAATACACCAAGATGCACAAACCATTGTACACTAACCTTAATGTAACTATTGCTGCCATGGCTGATGCAGGACGTAGTTTGTGATGAGCAAGATAGGGAATCGAAATAACGTGTATCATCTGCATGTGAAAAATGAGTATGACCTTCGGGGTGCTGCAGAAAAGGGGATGGGAAGGAGAAATCAATCGTTGGGTGGGCTGAGTGCTGGTCCTACTCATGTTTTTGTTGAGTGTAGTAAATCCCACATAGTTTACCACAATGCTTCTCCCTCCGTGTGCTTGGAGAGTCCCTGAAACCTGTCCTATAATGTCTCTGTGCTGTTAGGTTGTTACCTGGGCATCCGCCTCCTCGCTCAAGGCCTTGACAAGTGAATCCAGCTTCTCATTCAGCAAGGCACACTGAGAGAGAGAGGGGGGGGGAGAGTGAGAGAGAGAGAGAGAGAAAGAGGTTTAGTGAAAATTTAGCTGAAATATAACAGACTCAGAAGGGGCGGCATGGCTCAGTGGGTAGAGTGGTTGCCTGGCGATCGGAAGGTTGCAGGTTCGATCCCCGGTCCTGCAGAGAAGCGTGTCGAGGTGTCCTTGAGGAAAACACTGTTCCCCTAACCGCTCTGCCCTGTGACAGACTGGCGACCTATACAGGGTGTACCCCGCCTCTCGCCCAATGAGAACGGAGATAGGCTCCAGTTCCCCCGCGACCCGATTTCAGATAAGCGGTTGACAATGGATGGATGGATGGATAACAGACTCACTAAATACCACTAAAAGTTAATTTATTTTCTGAAGGCAAAAAAACCCAGGAGTCAATTCAGAAATTGCGTGCTGACAATTAATGGTAGTGAAACATTCATGTTGATGGTGATGACGCTTGACCGAGCCTCATTTTAGCTAGCTGGATGGTAATATAGGGACAAACAAGATTAAGACAGATATTTAAAGAGACAGAGGCGAGGGAAGGTTGGGCAGAGAGAAAGGGAGGGGGGATCAAATGATGGAGAAGTGATGGTGTTTACATTGATTGCGGTTTCACATTGACTTTGACTGAAAAAAAAAATCTAGTTTGCAAAGGTGCTAGCACTCCAGTCCTCCTTATGTGCAGTGGGGCTCTTTAAGGTCGATATGTGATTCCACCAGCGCAGCGGTGGTGCACACGCATGAATGCCCAGCCTCAGACTTCACGTTGGCAGTGAAACAGCATCTCCCAGAGGCAGACTGCAGTCATGAGTGATGCTCTTTTATTTGCTCTTGCAGAAAGGTGTGGATTTCCCGGAGGCTATCAATAAAGCCTCGCTTTGTGTCAGACAATAGGAGCCGGGGTAGAACAGCATTGCCTGTCACTCACACACCATTCAAACCACCTGACATCCATGTCTTCAGAGGCGAGAAGATGCAAATGCCTGACAGAAGATGGAGCTGTACATTTTAATTTGATTTAATTTTTTTTTTTTTAATCTTGGGCGGCACGAGCCTGTCATGCTTCATGCAATCATCAGCTACCGAGAGAATCCAACAGTGTAGAACGTTTGGGTACACACATTCATTTTGGAATGATGATTGAATGATGATTCCCTTATCAGTCCCACAAGGGGACATTTGGATTTCCCTGCATTTCTGACCCAACCTATTGTATAGGAACAGTGGGCTGCCAGCATATGGCGCTCGGGGGGCAGCATGCTATATACAGGACCGGGGATCGATCCTGCAACCTTCTGATTGCCAGACGACCGCTCTACCCACTGAGCTATGCTGCCCCAAGCATATTCAACCAAGAGCCACATCTATAACTGATGTCTGTCAGAGAAATATGTTATTACTGGAAAACCTAAAGCCTCAACCTTGAATAATATACATGAGTACATCAGCAGCTGTAGACACAGAGAGAAACATCTACTTTGCCATTATGAATAGCCAACGCCATTGACTTTGTATGTATATATCAGTTGTGCCTTATATACCCCCTCCTGCACTAGACATCAAGTATGTAATATACATAACATGACGTCAGGCAATGGAGGAAGCAGATATGTATTTATTAAAACAAGAGAGAGAGAGAGAGAGAGAGAGAGAGAGAGAGAGAGAGAGCGAAACCATCATACATACACATATGTACAAACACACACACACACCTTTTTGGCCATAGCATCCGCTTCCTCCTTGTTCTCAGTGGCTCTCTCATATGCCTTCCCCACCTCTGCTACGAAGTCATTGACCGTCCCACATAGAAACCTGAATAAGGGAGAGAGAGAGGATTGCAGGAAAGAGCGTGAGAGAGCAGAGAGATGGGAGAGAGAGGATGGCACAGAGAGAAATAGAAAGAGAGAAGAGAGGAAAGAGCTATTAATTAGTTGTCTTATTTCTTTGGTGGTTTTACTTCCTTCTGAGCTTCGTCACAACTCTCCTCTTTCAGGACGGTCTCAGTCTTGATGTGTCTATAACAATAGGTCCTAGCAGGGATCTCTTGCTTTAGTCCTGCGGAGGAGAATGTTCCTGAACGTTCTGAACGCATCACAACATCCCAACCTTCTGTGTGTATCTCTGAGGGCCTATGCCCATGTTCTGCAACTGTCTCCTTCTCTCTTTATCACTCTCTGTCTTGTTTTCCATGACAAACACTATTCCTTGTTAGACTATCTGATGACTATGGATCGTCTCCATCTTCTCTCTCTCTCTCTTTAGACCACCTGATGACTTCGGAGCCTCTTTGAAATGTGTCCTGTTTTCCCTTGGTCACCCTCCCTGACATGTATGCTATTGTTTGCACAATCCTCATTTCTATGGCAACTCTCATCACTTCTCTCCCGTTTTCATTTTTTCTGTCTCCGTGTGAAAGCTGTGTGGATGTCTACCTTGCTGATTATATGCATGTGGAGTCTATTCTCTCTGCAGGGCCCCGCTGAGCAGAGCTGATTTTGCACCGCGGGGCCCATTGGCTTTTGATTGCATCTATTATGTTCCTGATGTTGTATTGGATGGTCATAGATTCCCTGAATTTGTCTTGCACTCTCTGTACAAGTTTATTACCCAGCACATTTTAATTTGTTAAATTTCGTGTATGTTTTCTACATTACCTTGTTCTGTGTGTGTCTGTGTGTGTATACATATACATATATATATATATATATATATATACATATGAAAAATGTAAACACACAAACATTGACAAGAGGATTGCTGAACATTTAAAAAAAGAGTGGAACTCACCTTTTTTCTTCCCTCTGGAGCAGGAGCCCATGGATGAGGAGGAAGAAGAGGAAACGGAAAGGAGCGAGAGTGGTAACTGTTAATGAAATGTGCAAGTGTAAAGAGCTGCCATGATCATCCATTATTTTCACTGAGAGAATAGTCACAGAAGTACTATTAGAAGATAGTCGTAACAAGGATAGAGGGGTACCGCATGCACTCTAGTCAAACATACAAACATAAAGCCCACATGTGCAGTTTATTCAATCCTGCAAGTTTAGGCATATTCACAGAATGTACTGAAAATACTTTTACACACAACAGCATTTTCAACTGAGTTACAACTTTTTACCCTCATCATGAAAATCTTCCACAGACCTAACACACAAGTCAAGCAAATGCCAAGCTATCACATTCTATTTACTGCTTGTGTCGTAAATACAGCTGGTCAGGTTCAGACACAAGTCTTCAATCCATTGAATCAAACAACCAAAATCTGCAATTGATGCTCTCTCCAGCTGTTTTGGAAGACAATGGTTTAAATTGACGAGGGAGTGAAGCTGCTGCAGTTTATGGAAGAAAAGTTATCGCTGAATCCTCCTCATCTACACCAGCCACGATCAGTATACTGTGTCATTTGACTCAAAACGTCTGTTATCCATTAGCAGCTGGAGAGGAAAATGAAGCCCTGGAATCAGTGGAGTCAAGTTCATCGCACAGTGTTGACAGCGATATCATCATTGTACCCCCAAAACAAAAAAACCGAAAGGTACGGACTCGAGTCAGTTGGACAGAGATGTGGATAGAGGGGTACAGCAAAAGATAACGGACCTTTATCATCGCCTTTTATGTATTTTCTATTTCTGGGTTAGAAGTTAGTTCTTCCATTTACTTGGGGGGCAATAGGGGCAGCATAGCTCAGGAGGTAGGGGTTTGTGTAGTAGTCGGGAGATTCGTTCGATCCATGGTTCCTTCAGAGACCATATCAAAGTATCCTTGAGCAAGTCATTGGACCCCAGACTGCTTGGGAAACCAAATAAAAATCAGCCTGGTGGCTAAATATGGTATATTTATGTTAAATGCTCATTGATATGCACTGGCCCTATGAAGGAGATTATTATTATCATTGTTATTATTATTATTGTATCCCGTATTAGAAAGGCAGATTACATTTTACATAGCGGCATAGCTCAGTGGCTAGCGTGGTCGTTTGGTAATCAGAAGGTTGCAGGTCTGATCCCCAGTCCTGCAGAAAGCATCTTGAGGTGTCCTTGAGCAAGACACTGAACCCCTAACTGTTCCCTGAGCACCATAGGGTACCAGCTCACTACTTCTATACAATAGGATGGGGTGATATGCAGAGAGATATAAATTTCCCATTGTGAGACTGATAAGGTAATCTATTTATTTACATGTTATACTGTATATACTGCAGAGAACTGACAGAAAAAGTTGACAGACTACATTAAGCTTGGATTCAATTAATAATCCCTTTTATTTCTAATATCTGTGGTCCTTCCAATTAATCCTTTTATAAAGGTGTCAAGCTCAGTGGGTTATATCTTTCAGGGAAACAAGCTAAGAGTCGAGATCCTCTCCCTCACATTTGGCCCCTCTTCTAATGTGGCCATGAATGAATCGGTTCAGCGTGTCTACGTAGAGTATCGCCTACTGGGTGTACCTATGGAGAGCACGGAAACACCCATGTCCCTCCGCAAACCTGCGGAAGGAGAGGAGATTCACTACAACTTCACACGAGGTGTGTGTGAGTCAATGAGCTGTGTGTGTGTGTGCATGTGTATGCATGTGTTTGCATGTGTGAATGATTTTCAATTATGATTTACAACACCCCATTTACATCCCCCATCCCTCTAGTGATCTATGTTGATGGTTCAGAGTCAGCTCCACTACGGCAGTACCTTTACACCATGCTGGAGGGCACTGATCCCAGCCAGGGCAGGTGAGGATGGAAGCTGGATGACATTTTATTTTGAGTGCCTGTGTCCATATCTGTGTAAGTCAACCCACAATACACAAGCTTCAAGGTGCATGCATTCTTACTGAGCTGAACTCACACGTTAGCTCATTTGCTTTGTTTTGATTAAGGAGCTAAAATCATATGCTCATCGCTTTTGTGCCTAGGTTTGTTTGTGTTCACATGGCAACATTCGAAACAGCGGTCCAAAGTTGTAAACAATTGCCCTCACAAAAAGGTGAATTGGTTCAACTGGAGCTATTCAGATATGTTTAATCATTCATACAGGTGACATCTTCACTCTGAGATGACTGCAGCATCCCCACCCTTATAAACAATACAGTGCATGCCAACTAACAAATGATGGGTTCATATGGAAGTTGGTCAATAGCTGCACATTCAGTGGTAATGAGTACTATTCACAGGGGATGGGGAATCTATGCAATCACAGCATTATAAGATGATGACAGATGTACTCTTAGGGCCCACCTTTGTTCAAGGTCGTTCCCTCGTCAGATAAATGTCCTCTATAACATTCCTTTCCAACTAGTGTTCCTCCCTATCAAGGATGTGCACATCCTCATCTTTGAATGAGTGTCCCTGGCCTGTAGATGGGTGTAGACTGCAGAGTTTTGGCCTGATGTGTCAGTTCTGAATAACTTTCTCATCCAGTCTAACCAATTCACCTTCTTTGTAACTATAATTATGTGACACAGGGACCTAAGGATGGGAAATCATTCAGGGAGCATGCCCAGAATAAATACTCCAATTGGGACGTAAAGGTTTTTTAAATAACAGATAACATTTTGACTGGTCCTTACTACTTCAATGGTCTACTTCAGGTCAATAATTGGGTTTAAGGCTATGGTTAAATCAATTGCCTTTTACTCTTAAAAAATGCTATAGTTAGAGTTATAATTAGGTTAGGAAGGTTGGGGCAGCATAGCTCAGTGGGTAGAGCGGTCGTCTGGCAATTAGAAGGTTGCAGGATAAATCCCTGGTCCTGCATGTAGCATTTCGAGGTGTACTTCAGCAAGACTGAACCCCTAACTGTTCCTCGAGCGCCATATGGTAGCACCTCACTCCTCTTATACAATAGGATGGGTGAAAATGCAGAGAAATCCAAATTTCCACTTATGGGACTGATAAGGGAATCCATTTATTTATCTAGCACAATGATTAAGTTTTGGCATAGGGGCTTGGGAATAGGCGAAATCAATGAGGATCCTTTTAAGTTTGTATGTGTGCGTTTCTGTTACATAGGTTACGGTTCACTGTGGTTAGCGAGCCAATGGATGATTATGAAGAGTGCAGTGATGTCGGACATGCTTTCTTGGACCTGCAGGAATTGCTCCTAACAGGAAATGATGTCATCGAACGACAGATCGACAGTAGGTGTTAGCCTTTGAAGCCACTTTTTAGGCCTCTTGTTAGGCCTTTGAAGGGGCTATATGTCAGTTTCTAAAGAAAACTTCTGTGGCCTTTTTTTCTATGGCAAGTTGAAACTTGCTTAATGGTTAACTTAACATTGGCTTGCAGAGGTACATTTGCTATGCAGCTTATATGACAGGTCCATTTTGTATGCCAAAATTAGTCACTTTGTGGGGATGGACACGGACTTAGATGGACATTGGGGAATTGAGGCTGGATTCCCTTCCTGATGCCCTGGTGGATTCGAGCTGTTTTGGAGAAATGAAACAGATGACAAAATATAGCAGACGGCCAGAGTGGGACTTAATTCAATGAACAAACACATAGATGTTCACAGCACAAAGGCTTATCCTATTTTGTTCACAGTTGTTTATGTAGTTTGCTGACATTCATACACCCATACAGGGACTCTGTGTTGACGTGACAAAACTCCCATTACTTGGCAAAGGTTCCAGGTCACGAGCTATCTTGTCCAGAACCAAGTAAAGCAGGATGCACACTTTAAGAATTAGGCAATCGCAAATCCTCTCACACCATTCTGTCCAACCTCAAAACAACAGGATTTTCCTTCATTGACTAAAGACTTTGAGAATATGGCAGCACAAATTCTCTCACAGAACCCACTGCCTCTGGCTTGTTAGTTCCCCAAAAGCTCCCCCTGTCCTTTGCAGCTGATATACTGAATGAAAATATAAAACTATTCATTGTATGATTACTTTGGAATCATCTTCCAGCAGCTATATATATCTAACTGTCTTTGTTTTTCTTGTAGTTGTGAGTGTGGACGACAAGCGGGAGGTGATCGGACAGCTGAAAGTGTCTCTGGAAGCAGCGAAAGCTCTCAGTGGGATATATTGGGAATTTCACAGGAAAAAAGACACTGAGAAGGATGAGTCTGAAGAAGGGGAGGAAGAAGACAAAAGGGACAATCAGATACAAGTGATAGATTACGATGAAGGCAGTGACTTCTACTGATTAGCATCCCGTTAATAATCAGGTCAACCTATAAGTTAAAAAAAGTTTATCAAGCATCTCTATTCAGGTCAGACAGAGAGATGGGGAGGGGGGGTGGTTGTTACCCATATTTTGTGTTTTCTTTAAGGAATGGAATGAAGGGTTATTTTCAAAAAGCATTTGAGACAGGTCTGTGTGGTTTCACTGAATGTTTAACTTACCAGCCTCTGGACAGCTAATAGACAACACATTATATTTATCAGCCTCTCAGAAGCTGTAGCATGACTTACCAGACTTAAAGTCTGTTATGTAAATTGACGGTAGGGGTGTGGCAGTGGACTTGTAGCCTATACCACAACTTTTCATGATAGAGAAAAATGAAAATGTGAAAAATAGACTCCCGTTTGATCTCATCCATTACCCTGTCTATCACAATTGCAAACAAGAAAGGGATCAGAGCTGATTCTTGATGTAACCGCACTTACATCTTGAACCCATCTGTCATTCCTACCACCCACCTCTTCTTCACTGTCACACTGCCCTCATACATATTCTTCCCCACTCATACATATTTTGACTCCTCTAAATTCTTCATGCAGGACTGCACCTCCTCTCTCAGCTTTCTGTTGCATTTCTTTTTTATGCCTCTATTCTGCTTTTCAACATTGGTGCTTTGTAACACCACACATTTCATCTTGTGGGGCTATTAAAGGAAGCTCTTATCTTGAATCCATGAACACATTGCAACTTCTTCCAACCTTCTCTGCTTTTCTTCATCAACATTCTCAAAGCTAACATTGCATCTACGGTGCTCTTTGGTGGAAGGAAATCAGTGGTTTGGGGTAGGGGAAAATTGGAGGGGAAGCAACTTAAAGACATTCCTCCAAAAATAGTGCATAGTGGAATATGTGACTGGTAATTATCATTTAACACACAAAGTAGCCTGATGTAGCCTATGGATTCACACAGCAGTAGGAGATAAAAAAAACTGCCATCATACTGTAATAAAACCACAACATTTATCCTCAATCATTTATTCGGGGCAGTATGGCTCTGTGGGTGTAGTGGTAGTCCGGCAATTGGAAGGGTTACAGGTTCAATCCGCAGTCCTGCAGAAAGCATGCCAAGGTGTCATTTGGGTAGACACTGCTCCCTGAGTGCCTTTGGTGGCACCTCTTCGCTCCTGTACAATAGGATGGGTTGAAATGCAGAGAAATACAAATTTCCCCTTGCGAGACTGATAAGGGAATAATTTCATTTAATTTTTTAATCAAACTTATGTGATTTACACATCTTTCTACACATATGCTAGACATAACCTGCAAACATACACATTATTTCAGAGCTACACGCTTGGGTTTTAAGCACCCCACAGAAGAAAAAAACCCCCATATAATTCAGCTTCATTCTTGGACTACCGCAGGAACGCAATACCTTAAATAAAGTGACGCTATTTCTCATGAGAAACGGGGAAGACAGCCGCAGCAATATGTCCTATAACACTAATAAAGAACACAGAACGAGACAACAAAAATGCTTTTATTAAAATTAAAATGATAGTTTATGAAAATGGGGAAGAGATGGCTTCCTTTGGCATCCAGGAGAAAATGCTTCTGCCCACGTCCATAAGACCACACACTCGAACATGAGGGGGTTGCCTTGCTCATCCAGTCTTACACTATTGTTCACTGGTGTGGAAAATATAAAATAAGTATTGAAAACATTATCTCTGTCTAATGAAACCCTGGACGGTCCGATTCAAGCTGTATCCTACAAATCAGACCTTTGTTTTTAGTAAAAGATAAACTGCTGTTCTAACTATATGGCTGACCCCTTGACACCTCATAGTTCATGCTTCAGTTAGAATAAGGATATGCATGGGGTCTTAAACCAACCCATTGGAATGCCATATCACACCTACACCTAAGGGATGGTCCGCTTCATAGGATATGCAAGGGGTCTTAAAAAAACCCATTGTAATACCGTATCACACCCACACCTAAGAGAGGGTCTATTCCATAGGATATGCAAACCACAGACACATAAAACTGAAGTCATGCAATTCCTCCCAGTTTAAGGTATTAAAAAGGTACCACCAAAGCACTCGGCAGATCAGCTTGGGGCACAGACCTGGATGGTAGTGTGCGTCTGATCTCCGGATTGCATTCAGAACTTTGCTGTTGCAGCTAATCATTCTATGAAGTGTATGCTATCAATAAATTTACTAAGAATTTGATCTCTTAGAAGTTTCTTGTCCTTATTCTGAAATCTGTACCCGGCAGAGGTAAAGTGTCAGGAAGACACCACCTCAATATTGAACACAGAGGGGTTTATTTTGTCCTTGACGAACTCAGTACTTCACATTTTTCTTATCAACAACAGGCAGACAACAACTCTTATTTTCCCGTCTGAATAGTATACCCCCAACAGAGAACAAGCACACACAGGCGCTACCTTGTGGACTGGCAGACATATAACACCAAAATAAACAGTGTTGCCGCAATTACACTCTTTTGTGCGGATATTGAAATCATTTTGTTAACAGCTTATTTTCTCACTTTGATGGAAATTAGTTCAAAAGTATTTAAGTACTGTGTATCTGTAACTGTCCTGAGTAACTGGTTATACTTGAACATATATTTTGAATGTTTGAAATAATTAATGAGGTTTTTTAACGAACAAGGAGAGAGAAGATAGTAACTTATGTATTCTGCACTATGTGTGTAGATTGCTTTTTTTATTATTAGGATTAGATTCCTGATTTTGAACATTGGCGGGTCCAGTACCGAGTCCACCGAAGAGACAATCGACTGTGGACGGGACAGAGACACGGTGTGGCCAGCCGTGGAGTACACCACAGACGAAATCAAATCCATCGACTCATTCCATTCATTCAAGATCCAGATAAGACTAACACATAAACTACCCGTCTGGTGGAAGAAAAAGTGCGCACACACCAAGTAAAAGGAGCACTCACCTCACCTCCTTTCCCTCAAGGAGAAGGAAACCAAGCTTTAACCTCAAATCTCTCTAAAGAAAAAAGAGACACTTTTATTTGAACTTTATTTTATTTATTGTGGTGGTTGCTTTTTGAGCTTTAGTTTTGTTGTTTGGTTTTTTATACACCAAATTGCCATCTTGTGCTTGCTGTCGAGGCAATAAAGATTGTTACTGTTCAGCTTAAGGTCCACTCTCTTTCCATGAGTCGATCAAATGATTCAAGGTGTCCCATCTTTTCATCATCCCATCCTCTAAAAAGTCCATCCTCTTCACAATCCTCTCCTTAAAAGTCTCCCTCTTCTTTGTTTTCTTCTTGGATGATTCCTCCTTCTTTATCACCCTCCTCATTCTATCCATCATCATCGTCAACCTCTCTTTCAAAGTCTTTCTTTTCTTTGCACCTTCTCTGGTGTCTCCTTTGTTTTCCAGCATGTCTCCCTCACATTCATCATGGTCATTGTCATCGTCATCTTTTTCTTCACCTTGGTCATAGATGATGGATATGTCAGCCTCTTTTTCATTATGTAGTATTTGAATGTGCCCTTCTTCTTTATCCTGTTCTCCATCGGAGTCTTGGAGGGGGCACATAGAGGTCTGGTCTTTGTTTTTTTCACACTCCAAACACTTGTCATTTTCCAGGATCATGGTCATTTCATCCAAGGCATCTTCCGTGCTGGATGCAAAGAAAGAAACAACATTCCATGAGTGAGTCAAGGACTCAATCGGTGAATAGATCAGTGAATTAATCAATGAATCCACATCAGTGTGTCTTCATGACTTAACCACCTAAAAGGATCCATTTTTTCTGCTCTTATTTTCCTGGTTTATGCCATTGTGCATATTGGTTGCGGT
>OMLC01081731.1:0-18901 GCA_900302585.1 Regalecus glesne
TTATTATTATCATCATTATTATTATCATCATCATCATTATTATTATTATCATCATCATTATTATTATCATCATCATTATTATTATTATCATCATTATTATTATTATCATTATTATTATTATTATTATTATCATTATTATCATCATTATTATTATTATCATCATCATTATTATTATTATCATCATCATTATTATTATCATCATCATTATTATTATCATCATCACTATTATTATTATCATCATCATTATTATAATAATAATAATAATAATAATAATTATTATTATTATTATTATGACAGAGCACCAACAGAGGAGTTACGATATTGCCCGAGAGAGAAGGAAGTGGCAAGGATCTGCATTGAGCCCCTTTCTATTTGTGGTACTGATGAGCAGCCTCGGGGGCCATCTTAAGAAAGAAAGAGCCACCCTGGAACCTAACATAAGATAAGTGAGAGTGCTCTTATCTTATCTTATCTTATCTTAAGAAGGAAAGAGCCACACCGGAACATGACATTTGTTGACGACTCGGTAAACCAGGACAAGGAAATGCTGGCGAGAGATTTTGAAGATTGGAGAGAAGCAGTAGAGATCAGAGGACTAAAGATGAGCAGAGCGAAGACTGGGTACCCGTGTATAAATGAGTTCGTTAGAAAGTCCTAGACTCGACCTCCGGAGGAGATGTCCAAGAAGTGAATGAACCCAAGTACTTGGGATTGACAATACAGACCGAAGGCAGTGGAAGGAAGTCAAGCAAAGGCCACAAGCTGGGAGGAACTCATCGAGAAAGGTGACTGGAGCCTTTTGTGACGGACGGATGCCATTGAGAGTAAAGGGCAAGGTATACAAATCAATAGTCGGGCCTGCCATGCTCTGTGGTATGGAAACACCGACAACACAGAGGTTGGATTCTACATTACAGGAAGCCAAGATAGACATCCTACATTGGTCCTCACGAGTGACTAGAAAAGAGCAGAAGAGAAAAGAAGAAGTGAGCGTGACCTTCAAGATCGTGGAGTGGATGAGAAGTTGAGCGAGAGATAAGATGGAGATGGCACAGACACGAACAGAGAGGAGGCATAGCTTATATAAGAAAGATGATATCAGACCTGGGAAGACCAAGGAAAAGATGGAGAGACCAGATAGAGGATGACATGAGGAGGGGCAGACTGTGGGAGAGGGGATCAGACCAAAAGCTATGGTGGAGAAAAAGATCTGCTGTAGCTACTCCTGATATCCGAATTCGGTTGCTCATCTAATTCGTTACAAATTCTAAGCAGTAGTTGCAGCAGAAGGCTTGAGCCACAGAGAGAGGGTCAAAATCTACACCAGAAATGGATCAAATCACCATATCGGATGTTAAACGGTAGACTTGCAAGTGATGAATGATGAAATAGGGACACTTCTGAAATAGCAGCTCGATGATTCTTTGTATCTGCCGCGTATCCTATGATAAGACAGCGTTTTACTCCATTATCAATCAGTTCCAAATGGTCTATCCAATCCTAAAGATGGTAGGTTGAAAAGCTATGGCAAGCACCCGGTATCATCCATAATCAACAGCAAGGTCCGTTTCTTTGAGCGGAGAAAATGAAAACGAATTAAAATGTTGGTACTGACAAAATGATGCCGAGGCTTTCAGGTGTAACGAATATTTCCAAATACAGGACTCTGATACCATCCGAAAATAGGTATGTAAAAAATGTTAATTTTCAGAAGATGTGAATTTTTTTACAGCGATGTCCGTTTTAACACTAATCAATGACAGAGGTCGGAATTTAGAAACAGACTACATTTAAAGGGGTTCCTCATCAGATCTGAGGGTCATTTTAATGTAACGTCCACTGAGGCGATTGGTTAATTTGGGATAATGGGCGATACGAATACAATTGACTTGACTTGACTACATTTCGTATTTTCCGATCATACGTGACATGTTAAAAAAGGAAGTCTACCGCGGAATGAAAGGTTCCTTCACTTTACAGAGGTGGGTTTGTTGAATACAGAGCACAGCTACTTACATCGATACCGAAACTTTTCAAACAACACCACCAATCTAGGACTGCAATTCTACTTTTGCGAGCTGAGCCATATGTACTAAGAATGTACCACGGGAGACATTAGGGTTTTAAAATGTCAATGGCATTAAGTTCAAGGCCTAACTTCACTCAAAGACACCATTCTCCTTAAAAGTTAAGTGAGATAAAGAGAAATGAAGAGGATCCAAGTCAAAAAGGAGAAAAAGATCTATCAGTCTTTCGTGTAATGTCGACTTTTCTAACCGACCGCACAAGGAAAACCATCATTTTCTTCTTCCAGTTCAAAAACAATGAAAACAATATAAATATACACTGGACGCAACACTCTGGGTTCATTTTCTCCACAATAGTACACTTTAAGTCTAAAATTGTGTTCACTGAAACACACCAGAGCTTAAACATCCCACTTTGGACAGGAACACAGTCGAAATATATCAGTTGGCTCACTTTTAAACCAAGCCACCTGAAGAGGATCTATAACATACAAGACAGGCAGGGAAAAAAAAATCCCATTCTGAGTCAACGAAGGAGGCATTTCTGCTCCGACAACCACTTTATCCTTCCAAAATCCATTTTTCTAAATGGGGCTCAGAACTTTGGGGCTAACAGAGGCCTACTGCTTACTGATTTTAGACCCAGGACTACCTGGGGAAGTGAATCCGTAACACACCCGTCCCCTCAATTAGCTAACGTAGAGTCAACTCGCTAACTTACCGTTAGAGGAGTCGACGACCCATACAGCTGATGCATAGTTTATGTTGTGGTAAAGTCGATCCCGGTGTAGCCCCGTGCTGTTATCCACGATAATAATAAGGAAGCTATTGGTAAAAATAACTTTATGAGCGTGTTGAACATTGTCGTTATGTTATAATGTTATTGTACCCATTAGTCTGGTGGCTGGCGTGAGCCACTTGTCACACTAGCACATCGCGGTAAGTTCAGTCGATATTGAAATATGTCAATAAAATGGATCTCAACTGGGTTACTATGTTGCAATGTTGCAAAATAGCATGCAATTAATACAACGTATGCCGTGCGGCAGACCTTATATATTGCTGTTATTGAATATAACTCTGTGACATTGTCGGATTCACACCTACCCAAGGACATGTGAAACTATTTAGTTGTATTTCCCCAGAAGTTATAGCAACTGAAGGGGGGGGAGGGGATATGATGCCATTGACGGGTGACCAAATGAAACACACCGTTACCCTGAATAAAATGATGGCTTTCTCTGGGTTTGAATATTGCTGGAATCATTTTGGGATCATTTAAGTACAAAACTCCACAAAATATCAAACAACCCGGCCATTTTTATATATTTTAATGTGGAAATGTTACATATTATACCTTTAAAGTAATCTTGATTTCAAAATCTTTGAGAGAAAAAAAAATCCATCTTTCTTCACTTGAGATTTCTGCGACACATTCTCACAAACGTACTTTTATGCCAAGCGAAGATATCATAGCTGCTGACCTGCTGGTCAACAAGCTGCTGTAAACAATAGTATTTTTTCTTCCTATTAGGCAGCTGCTTTGTATCCGTGGATGCCCGATGCTGGTAGATTTGTGGGATGAAACAACAAAGTTGTATAGTTTAAAATGTGATCCAGTGATTATCAAGTGACAGTATCGTTTTCCACGTGAAGAAGTCATAACCTGGGCACTTTCTACATCCCTTCAACAGACTGCACTTAAAATTCCATAGGAAGAAGAAATGATGAAAACTGACCTGTTTTATAATTTAACCCCTTAAAATGTAGCTTAAGAAAATAAATAAATCAATACCATCACCTGTTAAGAAAAAGCCACAACACCACAAAAAGGTTTTACTATGGTCTTTTATGCGGCAGCATGTCTCACCGTCCACTCTTCCGCCTCTCCGAGCAATTCTGCCTTTTACCTATTCCATAAACTTTGAGGGCCCACCGTACACCTGGCATTAGCATGTGTCTCATATCCGGATTGTCTGGGTATGATATAGCTGCAGTTTATTGGTACCTGGTATCCACAATGAGATCTGATTGCATTGTCCCACATAGAATGCAGATAAAGAATAGCGTTACCTCCTTATGCAATATTTGTTCATCTCTCTCTAAAGGAAACTCTCCGCTGCAAAGACTTACGTTCACTACGATGATCATTTTTCAGGTTATTCTGTTTCCTTTTTTTTTTCCTTTTTCTGTTTTTATCCATTTTAAAAATAGAACGAGAAGCCGTTTCAGAGACAGTTTGGGCCACAATGCCACCAATCTCCAGATGACTGTTTGGTTGCCACTATATGTCAACTGAAGCATTACCTGAGAAACTCTAGAACAAACTCTACGACAGTGAGAGGTCCATTTTAGGTGTCACAATTAGTCCCCGTGTATTGAAGGTGGACACGGACTTAAACGATGACTAAAATAAATCGGAGTCTTCTTCTTTTTTTTCTTTTTTTTTTTTACCACGGGTTAATCGGAAACAGTGTGTTTGAAAATGTAATGACAGAAACACTAATCACAAACAGACCCAGGGTAGTTAGTGCAGTGGTCTTCACAGTCGTGATGACGAATAAACCAAAAAAACGTAAAGCGACGGGTCTCGGTGACAGTTTACACAATTAGATTGACTGGGAATTTGTGCCTTTACAAGAAACTGAGAATGCATTTTGACCACAAATGATGCAAATGAATATTGATGATGCAAATACCTCTGCGTATCCAAATGTTCAATGTGAGGAGGATATGCGACTTTATTCACACCTTATTAAAATGCGGCGACAATGCAACTTCCAGAGGTTTAGGTGACTGGTTCACAAGGCACACTCGGGGCATTTAGGCCTCCTGCATTTATATGCCGTTAACCCCTACTCGATGACAATTCCCATCAACTCGAGACATGTTAATGATTCCAGGTCCAATGGGGCTTTGGAAATATGGGCACGCTGCCACTTCCTCTAATGGTGTTGTGGCAAGAAAAGACTGCACGGCCACGGAACGTCTGGGAACAGCTTCCCTTGACTCAATGCATTTGGGGTAACCGATCTTTAACATTATTATGGCTGTTACACACACACACACACACACACACACACACACACACACACTCTCACACACAAACGAACGGAGTATTGCTTCCTAGTTTGCTACAGAGTTGGAAATGAATCTAAAAAAAAGAACCACAACCAAAACACCAGGGAAGATGCTACATCAACTAGCATGAACGAACCCTGCGACGAAACAACCGGACACAGAGAGAAAAATCGACTGAGTGATGGAAAACATTCTGTTGGCAGACATGAATCCTAGTCTTCAATGTCTCCCTTCCATGAGTAAAATATATTAACCAGCCTCTTACAGGGAGTGCTTGCTTGTCCTTCACTCCAAGAATCCCTCACCCCTCCCTCTTACAACACCCCAAGTAAAGAGCTCACAAACGTTCCTGTAAAAAGCCCCTTCCTCCAGAGCTCCGATGGATTTCTGCCCATGAGCAAGCGTTGCCCAAATATTGATAACGGTTGTACCTTAGTTTTGGAGCACTGACATCAGCGAAAGGCCGAAAGTCGAACAGAAAAAAACCCCCCACAAATAAATGAACAAGCACATTGTCATGGCAACATGGCTCCACTTCCTGGGACGCGGGTCACATGACTCGGGAGCTTCACCTAGACACCATTGAAAAGTGTGATGCTGGTACTTCCCTCCCTGGATGCAGCCTCCCCACAGCTCCTCTTCATCCTCTCTTCAGGGGGCCAAGTCTAAGAGTGAACGCGTATGACCTTTGCTTGTCATTTGAAGTCTGCTCTGGGACGGCACTACTCATGTTGAGATTTCCAGCTAAACAAAAAGAGGCTTTTTACTGACCTGATCGGGGGTCCAAATACCCCCATCTACTTATATAAAAATAAAACAAAGCATTGTGCGCTATCTGACAGATTACATCACAACCGGTCGCCAACGGGCTAAGTAAAGATACTTAACAGGCCAAATGATCTTGAATGACCTTGTGGTTGTTAACATCACATTTCTCTTCAGAATGTATATATCTGGCAGTACATACATATGACACGTGATCCAGAGGGATTCCAACAATGTAACACTCCCTTTGAACAAGAACACGAAGATGTCTTTCTTAAAAAGGCCTGTTTGCCAAAATGGGGTTACTGTGAATGTAGGACTTGGAGCTTTGGTAACCGACAAAAGGATGAAGTGATGGAGAGAAAGAAATTAGAAGAGAGGTGTGATCCCTCGCTCCGCTCAGCGAATTATAAAGTAAACCAGGTACCTTCTTCTTCTTCTTCTTCTTCTTCTCTGGCTCTACAGTTCTTTCCATTTCTGTGCATCACACCAATGTTCATTTGTCTCTTTTCTGTCTCTTTCCCCAGGTCTTTCATTTGATCAGTCCCCTCTGAGAACAAAAGTTCTATGACAAAGTACAAAGAAAAAGAAAAATGATGTGATTGACATTCATCGAGTCCTGACAACGCCACTGATGCACAGATACGATGCACGCTCAGCAGTTAATTTTTGCCACTTTTGTTTTTCTGTACAAGAATCTGGGTCCAAAAGCCCACTGGGAGGTGAAAAAAGACACCTCATTGTGTAAAAGTTACAAAATGTAAAAATGAAAAAAATCCAACAAAGACAAAAAAGCAAAAAAAAAAAAGTATAACAGGAAGAATTTCCTTGACGATAATCCAAAAAATGTTGAAAAATTCCAACAAGTCTGCTAGTTGAGTAAAAACATAAAGGGCACTTAAAAAGATGGCCGAAATGAATTTGTAGAAAACCTGTGGTCACTTCTTCTGGTTAGTGACCTTTTGCCAAAAATGTCCGAACCTTGAACCAATAGACTACAAACAAGATACTAGCAATACGACTATCAGGGAAAGAGGATTATTTTTGTCACACAACTATCGTGGCTGCGGCACGATTTCCCCATTTCACAGGCCAGACAGACTTTTAGAATGGAGCACAACTGCCGAAAAGTGACATTGATACCCGCCAAAACAAAAGCTTGTGTGACCTTTACTCCAGCAGGACTGACAGAAGTCAGCGATGGCCCTTTGACATGTGGAGTCGAAGGCCGATCGACGCACGACAGGATGGGCTGAGCGAGCCTCTCAACAGGGCTGGGCTTGCGTGTGCATGGGAAACCCTAAATATGTGCCATGTGTGACAACGCTCAACAGAGAAACCTCCGAAATAAATCCTATTGAAGATCCGTGCCAAATCAAATCTTCCGGGTATGTCATATTGCATTTTAGACCGCAGACCTTCTCTCACATAACACCGTACGAGGTTCTCATCCATTACATTTAGAGCTTCCATTTGGCACTCAGTATTTTAGTGGTGCTGAAAGTGGTGATCCGGTCCTCTTGGTGGTGCTCCCTATCCTCTTATACAGCTTGAGTAAACATCCCCTTCTGACCGCTTGTGTTGGGATCCTTCCAGTGGTGCTGTTTTTCTGGGTCTATTGTAATTCTGCAGTGGGATGGACACATGGGCTGATGTGAAAATAAAACCTGCAATTTTAGATACAAGAATGCTGGTTAAAATCTCACCAGCCCTGTGACGATCGGTTCTGTCCTGTTTCTATCACGCGGTCACATGTTCCTTTTTCTGTTTTCCTCGTTCCCTCTGCTTTGACAAGCAGGTTATGATACTTTAAGTGAAAATAAAGTCCAAGGTGACTTTAAGCAACTTCTGATCACCTCACATGTGTCTTGTTGCGGGCCTGTGGAGTTGGGCCTACTTCCTCCATCAAGTTTGTCGGAGAGGTTCGGTTTTCCCTTGTTCTGCCTCTGTCCCTTTTTAAAATGTGATCTCTGCATTGTAGGACCCTCGGCCCCTCTGGTATCTATGTAACCGTTTATGGTCACATTACCCCGCAGACAGGCGTTTTCTCAGTCATGTTTGAATGGTAAGCAACACGAGAGCGGCATTTGCTAGATGTTACGTAAAATGGGTTTGTGGCCTCAATGCAAACAGAACATTTCCATCATGCCTGCTTCAGGCTTCTGAGAGGGACAGTGTCTTTGAATATGTTGGCCATGTTCTGCTGGAGGTCTGCTTCAGGTATTGGTGGTTCTTTTCCTTTAAAAAAAAAATCGAGTTGCTCCTGTTCTGCTGGGTTGTGATATGCTCTCGCCGAGTGCTGTTGACCGGTCGATTCATCCACTACCAATACTGGATCTGTCAAGGTCTTCTGCTGAGTTCTTATCTGCTGGTCATTTTCACGTCTTCTATCTTTTTTATGATAACCTACACTTTTCCATTTTGTTTTTAGTTTCTTTCATTGGATCCTGTTTTCCCCAACTAGAACACTTCATTGTGTCTGATCAGTTCTGTTGATCACTTCCGATACTGCCGTGTCCCTTTCGGATCTGCTTCAGATTTGGTTTGGCTCAGTACAGTCCGACTCTCTTCCTCCTGCTCATTTCTGTTCTGTTGAATTCAGTTCGATCTAAATTAAGACTGGCTGACTCAGTCCAGCCCTCTTCTCTCACAGCTCATTTCTTCAGGACCGTTTCAGTGGGTGCTGGGTCCGGAGGTGGCCCTGGAGCCGCGCTACCGAGGAGAACTGCTTGCCACACTCCGAACACTCTGTCAGCGTGCTGGTGATGGTGGATGGGTAAGAGGTTTCCATGACAACACTGTCAGCAGCATGCGTCTGTCGATGAGCCTTGAGAAGTGAGGCGCGGCTGAACCTCCTGCCGCACTCCTGACACTCCAGCCACACCCGACGCCTCTTCTTCTGCAGGGGGAGAGAGAAACAAAATATTAATCCATATCTTCGACACCTAGCACAGAATTATTTATTTTTTTCCTTTTCCGTCACGTCGCATCACATCTTTCACCCCTTTCCCACCTGGGAATGCAATGTGTGCTGAGCAGACCCCAATTAGAGCAGATATGCAGGAATTCCAGATGTAAATGAATCCGTGACTCACTGAAGATTAGATTGACCATAATCACCCACACAGGCAGTCAAGGGTGTGTTTAGCATTCACATTCAGAGCACCGCTCACAGAAACGTTTGATCACGATTCAGCTCTAATCCACATCGAGTGACAGTTGAGCACAAAGAAACACGAGTACTTGAAGCAAATTGTAAGAGAGGACACAAATCAGGTTGCAGACCGACCCGAATATGCTGCTACACTGCTTTAGACCTCAAGTCAACAGCGAAGGCGTCAACTCGGGAATGTTTAATGATCCATCTCAATTATGGCTTTCATTTCATGTGAGTCACTACACTACGGGGCTTACCGCAGGATGCCGTATCAGAATCAAGTCCAATTTTCAAGCAAATTCGAAGCAAACCTGTAGAAAACTCCAAAGAGCCCAACTCGAATCAGGTGTCTTTCAGTTTGAGGCTTCTACACAGTGACGTAATGTGGGCGGGGTCACATGGGCAGTTTAACCGAGTGAAAAATTCTTTCTTTTTTTCTCTCCCATGGTTCATTTGGATTTTTAAAGTTGCAAAATCCATACAAAATAAGGATAAGTAATTATAATATGCATGTAGGATATACGTCTGCTATTCAGATTGACGATACAGTCTTATACAAAAAATAAATAAAAACAAAAACACCCAAAAAGAAGGACAATATTATAAAGGGTGAAAACTTCTTAGGGCCGCAATATTTCAAAAGACAAAAAGTAGTAATGATGACTAAAGGAATAGTGCACCCCCCCTCACGTAGAAAATCTCCCAATGTTCGAACCCTTTTCACTATTTGTCAACATGACAAGGTAAATAAACATTGCCGTGTAACAGTTTACAGTATTTCAGGTGGCACACTACTTGCCTTGCCCCAGGTGCTGGTAACCCAGACTACAAAACTGCTTCCAAGCACTTAACATATCCAGGTGACTATCCCAGCATTAACTAAAGCCTTCGAGAATACAACAGCCGAAGTGTGACTTAACAGTAATTCCTACAACCATAAAAATCACCGTTTCCTGCATTAACACTGGTACACCGTATTCTTAATGTAAAAAGCACAAAATACTTTTTACAGTGATGGGTCTCATTTTCTGACCTTTCTATTCAACCTTTTCGCAACTTAGTCATTTAGACCATCGCATCTTTCAGTCCCTCCACACATCCCTGACGAAGGCACAACAGATATGTTCAGATGTTATGCTTGGTAGCTGGTATATATTTTCCCTTTCTATTGAACAAGGCTCCTTGTCATTGATTTCCCGTTTCCCTCTGTGAAAGACTGCTGTTACAAGAGGCCCAGCATTCTGAAAGATACAGCAAGATGAGAAATCTCACAGGGTTCCTCGAAAGGTCATGTGGCAATGCTGTAGAGCCGAGATAGTATGAACAGAAACTACGTCAGTTTCTTGACTGCCCAAACTCCTTATACCAAGTGCAAATGGCTGCACTACAGCATGCACAGTATATGATGACATATATCCTCACCAGATTCATATTCAACCCCCACCCCAACAAACACACACACACACACACACATTTATAAAATTTCAGGTAAACAGTTGTTTCTTTCTCCCCTCACCATTAACGTGTTTTAATGTAGCACAAGTTGCACTGCATCTTTATGTATGAAGCAAGCTTTAAAAAGAGTTTTTAAACACCTTTCTCGCTTTGTCTTCAAACTCTTCCTCATCTTCCTCCACCACTTCTTCCTCCCCCTCCTCCGCCTCCCTAATTGTCAGGAGTGATGTGCAGTGTTGGTCTTCTGACTCTAGGTCTCCCTGGCGACCATTGATGTCCTCGGTTGCCAGGGCCGCTAGGGTTTCCATAGCACTGGCTCCGCTCACCTCGTCCTCCTCAATAAGCTGAACTGGAAGCGTGAGGAGGCGCTGGAGCATGGAGGCTGAGGAGCGACTGCTCGTGATCTCTGGAAGAAAAGAGATGGAGAAAAAGGTGGGTTGGAAGTGGCTATATTCATCTTCCAGTATTGAAAAAAAAGACTTTATTCATATTTATTCATCTGGACACGCGTGCATACAGGGAGTGATGGCTGAAGAAATGTTGCTTCTGCATTTTCATCCTGCTGTCCTTCCTGCAGGGGCACCTAGGAACGGTATGTAGCCCTATTCTTCAGTGCCCGGGAGCCCATTCCAGATGGACATCCATGTCGTGGGCGTAGGGAGAACATACAGAATACACACAGACGGCCACTGTACACCGGCAGGTCTGGAGAGACCTCCCCCATCGCCAACCCACCCGAAGCAGCAATCGAGGTTTGATCGGGGAACATAGTAATAGGATTCCATCATGCCTCCACACATGCACTCACACAAATATGATTGATAAGTACGCGAATGTCGATCATATCAATCATCTGCTTGTCATGAAACGATTCATTGCCTTGTATTATTATGAATACATTGAGTAGTCAAAAGCTTAATTTAATGCTTTTTTAAATCCCCCTTTTCTATTCAATACGTTTCTTAGTTTATGTCCCTTCGTTATGTATCACATTTAATGGTTTTTATATATAAAGTATGAGATGAGCAGTATCTGAAAAAGCTATTAAAGAAGTACACCCTGTTTTTAGCTCGTCTCCACCTACCAGGAGCCGACGTCCAAATACACTTCAAATCAGTGATAGGCTAAATCCATCACGTGGATTAAATTTTTTTTTTTTAAAGTCCTTTAGTTTGGTACTTCATATTTATGCATTCTACAGAATTCAAGGCATCAAGTGCGAGGCAAACACGCACCTTATCCATGAACATATCCACACATTGGATATGCAGCTTACGTCGGATAACACAAGCCCCGGTGTTACTGTAGCCTCGGTTTTATAAAGACTGTAGCCTCGGTTTTATGTTCATTGTCAAGGCTACGTGTGGTTATGAGTTACACTAGAGAATGAGATTGGTCACAGGAAGTGTACCACGGGGGGGACATTAAGAGAGGGGGACAGGAAAAGCGGACACGCTAGTCGTGAAGTGGTCGTGAGAACTTGTATATGAACATTAATTAAGTCCATATTTACAATTCCTGTAACCCGTCTTCCGTCCTCGCCTTCTGAGATTCGGAGAATCCCGAAGTCACCCAAATTATAGGGTTATAGATTGGTGGCGGCAGTGTTTTTGGTTGTTATAAGAACGTGTTTTTTTTTATCTTCCACCAAAGTGGCGGGCTAAGTGCTACAGCTAGCCAAGTTAGACGGTAGGAGCATTTTTGCAACAAAGGATTTTGCTAACATCTTGCCGCGTCTTTTTGCAAACCGTGACGTTTATCAGAGACCCGATATATTTCCCCTCGATATCGTGGCAATGCTGGATAATTACGTACTCACACGAAGCAAGTACTGATTATGACATCTCTCGGGATGATGGTCAGGATGCTAGCGCCAGTAGTACTGTAACATCAAGAGTGATTCATTATCGTGGTACATGGCGACGGTAGTGACAACGATGTTTTTTCTCTCTCTATGGAAAGCCAGGTTGGAGCTTGCCGTTAAGGGTTGCCCTGCATTACAGCAGATGGATTTAGCCGTTAGTTTGCCGACTAGGCTCAGCGGTGATGCCCTAGCTAATTAGCTATCATCACCGCCTGCTACACAGAAAGACTATGACACTTGTATTGTTCGACGGATTGAGGTCTGTGGCGGCAAACCGTTTTTGCTGCAGAGATAACTAGGCTAGATTTTTAAGCCTTTCAGAATTATGGAGCACCAGCTATAGCGACGGAGCGTTTCTGAAGATTTGTTGCTGGGTTTGACTCTGTTCTGCAAGTCACATGTCATGAGCATGGAGCTACAACACTGGATGATGAACTCAGTGGCTTTTTGAGCTGGATATCAGGCAACATGGGGTTCCAGAGTCGATCCACACACACACCAACGAAGACAGTTCAAGTCAGACTTGGATAACACCTATGTGCCTCCTCGGGTATTAAAAAGACCAGAACGTCACCATATCAGGTGGTATGGCTGAGAGGCTAACAGGACGCTGAAAGACCAGCTGGTTGAGTGCTTCTACCAAAGCGGAGGAGAATGGGATGAGTACTTTTCTCAAGCGGAACCAGCATATAACTCCCGTGTGTCCTCCACCACAAGTTAGTCTCTGCTTTTGCTTGCCCATGGCAGAGAACCACACCTACCAGTTCATGTCTCCTTGAACTGGAATCCTGGGGTGTCTGCATTGACTCCAGGCACACCGGCAGCCTATGCACCAGATCTTTACACCTGTCTTTCACATGTCTTTAGGGAGGCCACAGAGAGGTCTATTGGAGCTATATTGAGGCAGAAAGGACAGTAGGACAAAAGGGTGTCATTTCATCCACACCAAGAAGGGGGTTTGGTTTTGTTGGATGACCCAGCTCAAAAGCACAACAAACTAGCTTCTATATGGAAGGGGCCTTATAAGATCCCTAAGTGTTTGGACAAAGAGGACCATTTAGGGGTAATTTATGAGATTACAGACCCCATCCCATAGATAGGTGGTACATCTTAAATGTCTCAAGTCCATCATTAAATAATAATAATAATAATGATAAATAATAATTCCCTTATCAGTCCCGCAAGGGGAAATTTGGATTTCTTTGCATTTTAACCCAACCTATTGTATAGGAGCAGTGAGATGCCAACAAATGGCGCTCGGGGAGCAGTTAGGGGTTCAGTGTCTTGCTCAAGGACACCTCGACATACTTTCTGCAGGACCGGGGATCGATCCTGCAACCTTCCGATTGCCAGATGACCGCTCTACCCACTGAGCTATGCCGCCCCAATGGCTCCCTATTAGATCTGGTGACTCTTTCTCCCCCATCAGTGTTGTCGCCAAGTTGTGGAGCAAATAATTTCCCCTCTAACATAAGTGCATTAGCAGGGTCCTGGCCATTTCAGCAACCTATCCCACCATATGTGCCTGGTCAGCCTAGTGTGCCTGAGTTAACGGGGTGGATTGCTTGTTCAGCAGGGTCTTCCAGTCTCTACCTTGTCTAGTCTGTACTCTAGCCCCCCATCCAGCCCCTCAAAATCCCCACGTCAGGATGTTCCTAATTGAGTTCCTTTGGTCAGATCCGTGGCCTCTGCTAAAACCACACACAGTGGGCGTGTGGTTAAGCCACTTGCCAGGTTTGGGGGTTTTGTGACATAGGCCTACTGGGGAAATACACTAGAGAGGAGATAGACCTGCACACACTTAACATACACAGGGTTGCCAAGATTTATTGCATTTTTTTAATCATTATTTTCCCCCTACTCCTTAGTGGAACATTTATATTTCTTTCCTTTTTGTGTTATTTGGTTTTGGAGAAGTAAATTGTCTCTTGCAAAGGGTCATGCTTGGTGCTAGCCAGTGTGTTTTGGGCCGGATTGTTGCTACTAATGTATGGGATATGGTGATGTGGGTACTTTTGAAATTGTATCTTCTGCTACAACATGGACGTTTCTTCTGGTAGCAGGGGAAGACTGTAGTCTTTATTTTATACAGACTGTAGTCTTTATTTTACGTTTGGTGTCAAGGCTATGTGTGGTTAGGAGTTAAACTGGAAAATGAGATTAGTTCTGGGGGAGTGTATGAAGAGGGGGGGCATAAAAAGAGGGGAACAGGAAGAGCGGACTAGCCAGTCGAGAGGTGGTCCTGAGAACGTGCACGCGAAGATTGATTGTCTGTATTTACAACTCCCGTAACCCATCTTTCATCCTCGCCTCCGAGAGCCTGGAGTCGCCCAATTTATGGGGTCACATTACCAATCAAAGACTGGTCATCTCCACACAGTGGTTGGGGTAATGTGCCTCGGGTGAGATCTGTTATCCTCAAATATCTTCTTAGCTTGGAGGCTGCGAGCAGCGGCGTGGTTGATTGGACTAAGTTACACTTGTAGCTCACCGGCAAAGCGCTCGTCAGGATGCTGAGAGTTCGAACCCACCGCAGGATTCCCCATGCTCCATCAAAGTCCACGTCCACCCCCGACACTGAGGGAATTAACTACGACAAGTAAAAGTGGACCTCATCCATTCTGTGCCGAAGACACACGGGCAAGCAAATGTTTCAGCCAAAGGCCGTCATCAGTGCTGAAACGTCTGAAACGTCTACCTGTCCGCCTGCTGATCCGCAACTGTCAGAGGAAATGTTGACGTCATGTCCAACCATACCGCCTAATCACATAAAGCGGATAATAAGGGGTGTCGATGTAGAGAACAGTGATGGTGGTGTGGGTTAGACTGAAGGTGGCAGTGTTGTAGTTGAACAACCCGTTCAAGCTTCTTACACATCCACCCAGACAGTTCAGTAGGATAATTAATGCCAGCCCGTCACCATACGACTCACTTTGTTGGCCAAACAGATTGGACCCCCGTGCGTTACCAACACTTTGTTATGTACATCTTTGACGCCCTCACATGACGTTGACAAACCATGGAGGAGGGGGGGGTCGATCGTAGTGCACTTTTTGCCATGGAGACAGGCTGTGTTGATCTTCTCTTCGAGCTCTCACGAGGTGCACATTTATTAGTCGTTAAACCGATGGGTTTTACCCTCGGCAGGAAACACCAACCTGTCTTCACTTAATCAGAAATAAAAAGAAGAATGAAAATGAACAAAACGGAATTCATTACCTGTAGGGCTTAGAGCCAGACCGGGGCCGGGGCCGGCTCTGGCGGCCCCAGCTTGGCCCCTGTCTTGTCTCTGCTCCTCTGCCATGATGTCTTCCTCCGGGGACAGCACCTCCATGTCTTCCAGGGGTGTCCAGCGTGGATCCTGCTGGGGGGAGGTGGGGGAGGGCTCCATGTCTACACCCTGCAAACCATCGGGGTCAGTGACCGAGTCCAGTCGCCCCACTCTTCCTCCCGACATGCCCCTCCCCCCACCGTTGTCACCGCCACAGCACTCTTTGACGTGCCAGATGTCACTGCACCACTTCTGACCGAAGACTTTGCCCAGGATGGGCACCCAGTCCTGGGAGACGGAGAGGACCGCCGGTCTGTCAGGGTCTGGGGGAAGAGATGAGGGGACGGGGTAAGGAAGAAGAGTTATCACGTAATGAAGACAGGAAGGAGGAAAGAGAGAGGATAATGATGACAGGCAGAGAAAAGGTGAGAAGGGAGGAGAGGGGCCAGGGTTGGAACTGGCAATAGAGGAGAGGAGAAGGGATGAGGAGATGAGTTAGAAGGAGGAGTAGAAGGGAGGCGAAAAGGAGAAGGGAGAAGTAGAAGAGATCAGGGGTAAAGAAAAGGATATATAAGCAGGAAATAGAGGAACCCATCCTATTGTATAGGAGCAGGGATTAGCTATAGTGCCTAGGGACCAACTCCAGTTCTTTTTCCTATTGCCTTAGTCAGGGGCACAGGGAGGGGTATTGATCCTAACCTACATGTCTTTCTGATGGAGGGAGGAAACCAGAGGAAACCTATGAAGACGAGGGGAGAACACGTGAACTCAACACAGAAAGGACCTGGGATGGCATTCCAACCCAAGACCCTCTTGCTGTGAGGCAACAGCAATAAAAAAAATGGGGCCGCCCGCCCATCCAAGTCATCGAACTCTCCTAGGATCACACAAGAGGGGTGAGATAAGAGGGGTGAGATGGGATAAAAATGAAAAGAAATTCAGATCCTGAAAACCATTGTTTGTCTCTCTCCATTCAACCGCCTGATGCCAACGTTCACAAATTAACAACCACACTCAAAAGAAGAGAAAAAGACCTCAGATGGCAGGTCACTTTGAAATAAGAAGGAAATGGAAAAATGGAGCTGCAGCATTGGCAAAACACGGCCCACTGACAAACAATCACAAGTGAATCATATCTAGATGTCAGAGAGGAACGGAAGACAATAAGCAGGAATGGTGGGAAGAGAAGGGGGGGAAGGAAGTGGTAGTAAAATCACAATGAAGACCGCGTCCCACCCTGAACACAGAGTGGAAAACAGTCGGTAATGCTCAGAATGTTTTTTAGGTCAATTTCTTTTTTTTTTGGTGTTTATTTTAGTTATTTTCATTGTTTTGAGTCTGAGTCATAGCTGGCTCATCCAGAAATGAACTGACGGCATCGATGATGGACCGACTGTCTCCCCAGATTGGGGTTCCTTTGTAGTGATTCCACAAACATTTGTCACATTATAGCTGACGTTTGAAGGGATTCATCCCAACATACCCAACATACCATGGCCAGCCCCGAGGTGGGTAGGAACACCTTATATTTATTCACTCTTTTAAATGTACCTGAGAAACATTCTCAATAAATTTTACCTCTAAGGGGATAGTTGTTAAGCAGAAACTTGACTCTTAGTCAAGCACATCTGCAATAAACCTCTCAATACTTTTACTGGAGTTGGTGCCAAGCCAAACCAATACTGACGTAGAACTCACTCATCACATATCAGACTGATGTTAGCTATCTACGTTGTGCTGATCCAGATCCCATTGTCTAAGAAATGGGTATCTGAGATATGTAAATAAATATGCAAAAAATGTGTAGCTAAATGCTGCAATTTTATGCCCACAGCCAAAACGGAGTACGTGCGGGGACGTGGGACACGAGCAACGACCAAGCCAACGGCCAGGCGGCTGAAACAAGGGGAGAAGTGAGGAGGTAAAGGAGGTCTAACAGGGCCTGTAGCTAGGAGGGAACAAGTGAAACCCCGTGAAATATAAACACGGAGTCTCCT
The DNA here is from genome assembly GCA_900302585.1 of Regalecus glesne. Lineage (NCBI taxonomy): Eukaryota > Metazoa > Chordata > Actinopteri > Lampriformes > Regalecidae > Regalecus > Regalecus glesne. The sequence goes on from OMLC01081731.1 coordinate 17,618, forward strand.
AAACACCATAGTATTTCAGAGGAAGAGAAAATGACTGCAAATGATGAAACTGTATGAGAGGGACTGACTCCCAGTGTATATGGAGTTAGTGCTGCTGCTGGATGTTTCACCTCCCTGGCAGCTGCTGCAGCTGAGCCCTGGCAGGAGGCCCAGTGTGACAGGGTGGAGGCAGTGGTGGACCCGCCTGTCACCAGGAGCTAGGAGAGGGAGGATGACAATGAGAGTGTTATCATCCTCCTTCTCCTGGCTCTGGGTGACGACAAGTGAAAGGACGGGACAAGCGAAGAAGCGTATTTACGATCTTCCATCACTTGACCCAGGTCATTGTCACAATTTGATGTAATTGATGCTTGGAGAATAAGAAATTCAAAAAACAGACACTACACGTGGGTCAAGGTTTCAGGGGACAGGGTCAGTGCTGCTACACAGGGTGCATATCACCAGACACCTTAATACCAGTTTAGTCAGGAGGACTGATGGGTCACCAAATACAGTGTAATACTGGCTTAATGGAAGAAACAAATCCCCTCATTCTGTGTTCGTACCTTTCATAATGCCGAGGTAGAATAACGGAGCGACATTCTTGCCTTGACCAGGCAGGGGCGAGTTATAAAATGGTGCCTCAGGTCTCCGGTGGCTTAGGGGGTTAAGGCACCTATGCTCAGTGCATCTCTGTGTTATTCAATGGGGCATAATTGGCTAAGCCTCACATGGGTATAGGGGTTAGGTTGGATAAAGTATTCTGGGTTCACTAGTGTCCCCCTCTGGGTCGTCCAGGCCTCTTGGTTAAGTGAAGGGAAAGTACTCTGCTTCATTCTCCTCTGACGGCCAAGCACTGTGCTTTCCCCACCAGACCATGATGTGTGGACTAGTGAGGGCTAGTGGTCATGTGACTTGGAGGAGACACATGCTACCACTTCCTCCTTCCTGTTGATGTTCTAGAGGTGATCACAGAGACTGACCCAGCAGTAGGACACTCAGGGAGTTCAGGTGGGGGAAAACGGGGATAAAATTAAAAAAGAGAGAGAAAAACATAAAATACAATACAAAACAAAATCTAGTGCGACTGTTATGGTCTGCTAAACTTAGTGTTGGTGGCACAAGTTATACCTGGCAGTCTCCCTTGGGATGAGTGAGCCCAAAGTTATAAAAAAGGAATGTTTTCAAATCACTGGTCCATCTCACCCAGTACCAAAAATAATAGCTTATTCTTAGAAGGCTATTGATGCAGTTTTTCCCCTAACCCTAACCCTGGTCAGACATTATCCCAATGGCCAGTTGAAC
>OMLC01081734.1:0-14217 GCA_900302585.1 Regalecus glesne
CACACAAAACACTTCTAACTCCACAACACTCAAATTTTCTTTGCCCACTTAGGCAAGTGAACAAGTGACACAGTAACTGGGCCTGAGCAGATGTCGCATGTGAAAGTAGGAAAAAATAATTACCTTTAGAAGTGTTATAGTGCTGGGAATGGAGTAGTGTAGGTGGAGGAATAATACATTAACCTTAAAAGGAACAGTGGAATAAGAGCAGGGGCTCTTCGTCTATTCAGCTGTTCTTCTGAGATACTGTAGATGGGCTGAGGAGGACTCTATTGTGAATGGCAGAAGACTGATGAGAACATGTGAGGCAGGGCACCATGTTAAAACAGGACTGGTAATCATAATAATAATAATAATAATAATAATGAGAGTCTCATTTTAATGTGTCATGATTATTCCCACCTTTTAGGGGGATGGACACAGACTTAGATGGAGCGTGGGCGATTGAGGTCCAATGCCCTCACTGACATTCTGCAATGGCTTCAGTTCTGCAACATCTGGCTCATCGGTTCTCGAAGCGCACCCTCTACCACTGAGCTATCACTGGCCCTGATGAAACCCATGATGAGAGGTCTGTTTTACATGCATAAAATAGTCCTCAAGTTCTGGGGGTGGACACAGATTTAGATGAAGCTTGGGGGGGATTAAGGCTGGATGCCTTTCCTGATGCCCCGTTGTAGGTAATCAGCTGCCTATAGGTTGTCAGTCCCCAAAGTACACATTCTTCCACTGAGCTAATGTGGCCCTGACGAAAGCGATAACAAAAGCTAATATTCAATTCAAATGAGTGAATATAGAGTGAAAACTTGAGTCATGAAAGTATAAGCTTATTGTTAAGGTGCACTCTAACTGCTATTCCATAAGAATCAACTCGTTTCCTGAGAGCCAGCAGCATGGGAGATAGAGGCCATTTGGTATTAGGGACAGTTCAGCAACCTTCAGGAAGTTTACAGTATTTGCATAAGAATTCAATTGAATGAAAAGTGAAGACTCAAAAATACGCTAACAAATAATATATAAATGAATCAACTAAAATGTATTCATTTATTGATCGATTATTCCCCAACTAACTAAAACATTTTGAGTGCAGGATAACTTTTTTGATCTACAACAGTAAACTCCAAATATATGAAACACATTCAAAATAAAATTAGAATAATCACATTAAAATAAACATCGGATACTTTATCTTACTGTGTTAATATGGAGATAGACCACTAATTGAGAGAAGGGAGTAGAATGAGAAGAGCTGGTCCATGATAAAATCAACCACTATCACAATAGAAAGAAGGGATTGTGAGGAGAGAGAGAGAAAGAGAGAGAGAGAGTGTGTTTGTGTGTGCGAGGATAAAATTAGGACTGTGAAGAATATTATTTGTATAGCACTTTTCTATGACAACTACTACTACTACTACCATTAATCATCATCATCATCATTATCCATCCATCATCCACCATTTATCCAAAATCAGGTCACAGCATCATGCTGGAGTCTATCCAGGCACTCACTGGGCAAAAGGCCGGTAAACCCCCTGGACAGGTTGCCACTCCATCATAGGGCTAAGGGTTCAGGGGCAGCATGGCACAAGAGGTACAAACGTGGTCTGGTTATCAAATGATTGGTGGTTCAACCCCTGACTCCCGTGGAAAGCATGGGGCCCTTGAGCAAGACATTGACCCCTAATCGCTCAAGCCCTGCGATGAAATAGTAATAAATAACATTAGTAAGAGTTTATTGTCTTTTTAAAGCCTTTCTCCAGTAGCCTCATCTACATCTTAGCAGTTGAGGAAAAAAAAACAAGCTTTCTGGCATATTATCGATTTAGAGGATTGGGAGTGACAGACTCTCACCAAGTGAAGTGGGTACAATGTGCTACTCCTCTCAGATCTCCCTGCTATACAGTTTGAGTGACACCACGGGTGATGGGGGAGAATCACATGTCTATTTTTGAAGCTGTTTTGCAGATGATAAAAGGTTTACTTCAGGTGGTTGACACCAGAGCAGGGGTGTAAGACTGACCTATGAGAGCCTAGAGGCTAATGTCTCCCATTGCTGTCTGGCTGTAAGAAAGACAGATGGTAGCCTTCAGCCAATGAATGAGAAGGAGGATTAATGATGGGCAGCATCACTCAAGGAAAGATGTGCCTCCTGCTGGGTCCTCTCTTCCCAGATGAGACTGCTCAACATATCTCTCAATCACTACACTTATGGTAAGAGTACTTCTCAAGATTCCTTTTTTCCCCTATTTTATTTCATCTAACCATAGTTCCAATAAAATCCCTTAAGTGTTTTATTTGTTCTGCATTTACTCTATAAAGAGCTATAGGAGGTCCATCACACTGGATATGCTCTTACTCAAGCCACTTGAGTAATTATCAAACTAGTTAAACCAGCATGTAGAAAAATTTTGATGTGGAGGCGGCAATCAATTCTCCCCCAAGTTGAGCAGGAGTTCAAGCTGCCTTTCTTAAAGAAAAAGCAGTGGGTGGAAATAGGGCCTGAATCTTGATGATCAACAAACACTGTGGTGCCACATAAGCACTTCAGCAAGGAGCGAAGGTATGTTGTGCTTCTGAGTGCAAGGTAAAGCAGAAGGTAAAGTAGCATTCGTTTATTATCCCAGGAATCATTGAGACAACACAGTCACTCGGGAAAATATTCAACTGATGTGCAACAAGGATTATTGGATCCTGTCGGAGTCTAAGCAGCAATTGGCTGATGAAGCTTATCAGAAAATAAGATCATGTGGCAGTTAAAACAATTCATATATTGGTATAAATTTACAGACTAGGAGAATGGACTCAGAATGCAGATCCTGCCAGGCGGATCTCATCTTCTTTGGTACTCAGAATTGGTGACACACCACCCCTTGTCTAACCTATCAGGAGAAAGGGGAAATGCAGCAGCACTGCCTGTGTATCTCCCCCTTATTCTGTGCTTGGTCTGAGGTGAAAAACCAGCCACAAAAGATCCTTGATCATACAGTTGTATCTGTGAGTAAATAAATAAATAGATATTAAAGAATCAACAGAATAGAAACATTTTTCCCATCAGCCTGTGGATGCGCAGCCTCCTAGGCTGACCCTCGCATGAATGTGACCAAGTCTGATTTGAACTTAGACTTTCTGAAAGGAAAAGGTTTGCTATGCAACTATTTTAATCTCACCCTAACTCTGTCTTAATTTTCACAACCTAATAAAGCTAGTTAAACTATTTATGTTTGTGCATATTTTGTTTGTACATATTTTGTTTGTGCATATGGCAACATATCCATGACTTACTCAGATCGGGGCGCGACAACAACATCAATCACTTCCTGTTTGGACAGCAGGCTCGAGGAAGCTGTTTCTTTGTAATGTGAATTATTTTTGCATATATCAAAATCTTTTTTCAATAACTTAGGATCATGTCTCTGCCTGATCTGAGTAAACCATAGCTGTGAGTCACACATGTGAAACCGTAAATGATTTAACCACCGTTATTATGTTATGAAAATAAAGACTGGGGTTCTTATTTTTGGTTCATCCACTAATCCTCCAGTTCTCCGACAATAAGATTAAGGAGTGAATGCCTTGTTTACTTAGAGATGTGATCATCTTCTCATTTACTTTCAAAACTCAAAGTCTTTCTCAATCTGAGCTCTTGTTTGTATTCGTGGACGTGTGGGATGTCCTCAGCTGGACACTCTTCCTGATATCCCGGGGTGGGTTCGAACCCGCAACATCTTGCTAATCAGTTTCTGAAGCACGCACACTCTACCGCTGAGCTATGGCGGTCCCCTAAGAATTAATGTCGGATATTTCTAACAAGCGTGCTTTGGTCTCAGAGTCTAAATCCATTATTTGTTCTCAGGCAAATTGTTTTGGCTGAGAGCAAAGTTAAGGTTCATAACTTTATATTACCATTTAACTTGAATGTTTTATTAGTGCCTTTGTACTTTTGACTGAATCTTTTCCTTGTCTTTACTCCCTATTGTAAAAACTTGCCATAGTGTCTAATTGTGCATCAAAACTAACATTTGAGCAATATTTTAATTAAAGGATAACTGAGGGGTCCGGGCCCCCATTGACTGGCAGACGGCCAATGAGAGCCTTTTCACTGGCAGGCAAGATCCCTCTAAATCTGGATGGGTAGAGTATTGATTTGGAGCACTTGTATCATTGCCTGTATTTCTGGGGTAGGGTCAAAGCTAAAGGTGGACAGTCTCCATTCATAATAATTAATATCTTATTAAACTGGTAATTTGTCATTCGTTAATAATGTTTTTGCTGTGCCAGGGTCTCTGTTACCACTCCCTGGTAGTAACAGCAAAACAGGCCAAAAAGAAGTGAAACATTTTAAAGGACAAATACAAGATAACCGTCTGTATCTCTGTTTTAAGCCATCCTGAGATCCCTTTTAAAGAATCTATTATATGTGAAACCTACCACAGATCCAGTGGCCCCTGAAATAAAGTCTACTTTAGGACTGTGAATGCATTCAAACAATCAATTCCACAGTGTAGTAATCACTACCTTATTTTTAAGAGCTTGGGGAACCGCCCACAGGCAAAGAGATGGAGGCCGCTAGTGTGACTGCCACCTAGCAGTGGCACAGTAAAATGGATGCTGCACTAAATGAGTCCACCCCTTGTTATTTAGTTAGTAAATCTGTCTGCCACTAGAGGTAGTGTGGTCAGCACACCGGCATCTGCCTCTTCTCCAGAAGAAGCCACAGACATCAGCTACAAAGGACGAAGGTCCAGAGACAGTCAGGCTCCTCTGGACTTCTTGAGAGAGCAGGCCGAGAAGTAAGAGAAGGAGAGAGATGCAGTAGCAAGAGATGAGAAGGAACAGGCAGCCACCGGACAAGCAGAGCGAAATCTGTCTGTAAATATATGTAAATGAATTCTCAGTAAATATTGTTCCATTTGAGAGTCAGCCCGAGCAGTTTCTTCTCGAAAGTAACAGCATATTTGTATATTTACAACAAAATGAAACAAAAAAACATGGAAATTCCTATATATGATTATTTACACTCCTCCAGCCCATCTGTGTGAGCTTCTAGGGAACACGGGTACATCTAGAGAGGTTTACTGTCTAGATTGTAGTTGTGTTCACCCAGACAGCAGGCAGCTCTTCAGGAGAAGACAGCTGGGCAGCAAGCCTTCATCAGACACCCTTACTCGACAGGTCCCTCTCATCCACTTCAACACTACCCATATCATCCCCACTGTCATCAACTGTATTCTAAATATGTGTTGCTTGACCCGAACTGTTGATGTTTATCAGAGTTAAATTCCCCTCCGGCATCTGACCTATTTGGCCAGGTGCTAGCTCATGTTTGAGAAGGTTTCTATTCATGTCATTGCTTGACAGGCAGTTTAAGAGCATGCCTGTCTTCCCGGGTCCTGAGTCGAAAGGTTACTGCAGCCTACGTGGTTAGTCTCCAACAGAAATGTCATGTCCTGTCTGTGCTGACGTCTGTCGCGGTGCTTTGTGCATTTATGAATGGTGATGGTTGTGCACCTAACTCTAGCCACCTCCTGAGTATCCAGAAGACAAGAGGCAGGCACACATGTGGACTATAAGATGAGTCTGTCGCTCTCTCTAATGTGATCTCATGTTTGTTTTTTATCCTGCACTTGATGCTGCAAAATCAATCACCCTTTGGGGCCAAATAAAGTTGAGTTTGAGCTTGTAGGCTAATCTATTTCAATATTGTTAAACCATCAAAAGCATCTGAGCTCCACTGTGCTCCTCAGTTTATTAGGTCGACCGAGACAAAGCTAATGTAGTTCAATACCACAGCTCTGCAATAAACGTTAACCTCAGCAGGGTGATGATGTGAAGTTGTTAAGGTCAACTGTTTCTGGGAGGTGTTTGTCCATCCCATTTATATGACTGAGGATAGACTGACTATAAGAAATACCCCTCAGCATAACCGAGCGGATTTCAATGATTAGACAAACGTACACCACTAGAGAGACATGGCAGTATGCCACGTCTCTTTTCCATCCTCCTCCAAATCCTGGCTCTTTGACAGATTTGCCTCCTCGGCCGGGCAGCTTCATTCGCCATGGCCATCAATCTGATCAATTTAGATATTTTTTCTCAGGTTTTCTTCTGTTACATTTTGCTTCTTTTCATTCTTTCAGTCACTCAACAACATCCATGAGAAAAACCCTCCACACCCTTTTTCCTGCCACAGATTTTCAATCTCGAAATATGCATTCAAAATATATTCTTCCGGCTGCCTCTCTTAGGCGTCACCACAACGGATCATCAATCTGATTTGTGATCCGCATATTGGATTTGGCGAATGTCTTATGCTGGATGCTTATCCTGACACAACCACTAACTCGATGGATGGGGACACAGGTAAAGCCCTGGATGCTCTCCCAGTAATCATGGATTTGCGCCCATGGCTGTTGCCATACATTCAAACTATATACATATATATTTTGATATTTTTCCATTGATAAATTATTAGATCATTTCTATAATTAATAAATGCTGCACTTTATAGCAAATCTCTCTTTTTATTGATGAGCTGAGATGGTGATGTCATCAAGTAAGGAATGCAGAATGACCGCAATGTCTCCTCGAGTCCTCGGGGGTTCGTACCCCAGAGTCGAACTTGCCAAATCCAGATTGCCAAGATTGCTAGTCCAAACTTGGCATGTCAGGTATTGAGAATCAACTGCATATCTTTTCATGGCCTGACCTAGATCAACCATGCACGTGATTAAAAACCATCTATGGCTGACTTAGATCAGGAAGTGAAAGAGAAAAACAGTGATTGAACAAGCTAGAGAATGAATGAGGGGGACATTTTTCAAATACTTTAAATCACTGCAACCAAGAGAAGTTCTTGATCATAAAGGTATGATTGTATGACTAAAAATGTCAGGCTGACAGCAGGTCCGCTGGTTTGCAAGATTAGCTGCGGCTAGATACACACTCAGACACAAGCACACCAACTAACGCAAGACCTCGCAACCAATAAGTCCGACGACAACTGGTTCAGTCATAATTGTTTTTCAGGTATCAATGTATATGGTGTGTGTGTGTGTGAGTGTTTATTTAGTGTTGAATGTTTCTCAAGCATATCATAAAGAGAGACAGACCGGATCCTGGATGGAGGCCCTGGAGGCTCACACAGCTCAAGGTCATTAGCACTAATGCCCCGTTTTTGCCATCTGCTGAGATTGTTTACACTTGCCTAGATAATTAGCTCCTAATTAGTAGTGGATGGTGGGGACTATATGCTGTGTGTGTGTGTGTGTGTGTCTTCATAAAATGTATGGTTGTGATTAAGAAAGGCAGGTTAAGATGAACATCTGCTAATCTTCATGAGAAAGTGTGTGTGTGTGTGTGTGTGTGTGTGTGTGTGTGTGTGTGTGTGTGTGTGTGTGTGTGTGTGTGTGTGTGTGGATGCAAATATGGAGCAGGGCGAAGCCAACTGAAGACTAAAGGGTTTGCATTTGAACATGCTTGGATCACAGGCCTTGGCTGAGATCTATTAATGGACACTAACGCTTCACAACGCTTCTTCTTTCATCCTCAAAAGTGGGGGAAGGGACCTCCGGTGGTGTAAGGGGGTAAAGGCACCCATGTTCAATGTGTTGTTTCCAACCACGGCCTGAGGTCCATGGTTAGTGGGGCACAATTGACTAAGCCTTACATGGGGATAAGGGTCAGGCTGGATAAAGGATTCTAGGTTTGGTAGTGTCCCCCTCTGGGCCGTCCGGGTGCTCGTGTCGACGTTCCAGAGGGGCATCAAAGCAACAAATCCATAGGGAATTCGGGTAGGCAAAAGGGGGATACAATTCAGAAGAAGAAAAAAAAAAGGAAATGAGGGAGGCATTTGAAATGAGAGTCATCCCTAAACCACTCCGGGATGTCAGGAAGGGCATCCAGCCATAATCACCCTAGCATAAATAATAGACCTCTCTGGACCTCTTATTCAGGGTTAACACGGTGTCTCATTCTCTTTTTACGATACCTTAAATTGACCACTGTGGAATGATTGTGTGTTGCAGCTCAAGCTACGATAACTGTTAGCTTGATAATTATTTCATGTCATGTCATCGTCAACCACTTAACCGCAGTTGGATCGTGGATCTGTCGGAGCCTATGCCAGTGCTCATTGGGTGAAAAGGCAGAAAAACATTTTGGACAGGTTGCCAGTTCATCCCAGGCCAGACGTGGGGGATTAGGGCTGGACGCCCTTCCTGACTCCCCGTGGTGGGTTTGAACCCACAGCTTCTGGCTCGTTAGTTCCCGGAGCATGCGCTTGACCCCTGAGCTACTGATTCAGCCATTAGCAAATCACAAACACATTAATGATGAGCACGTTTGAGGCAGCCACAATGAATTTGCATTTTAACAGGGAGACGAGGCCACATAGTCTGGGTTTGACCCTCAGAAAACAACCAACGTGCAAATTCAGCACATTCTCTTTAGACGTTACAACACTCCCCCTGTATGTTCTAGTCCTTTACACTATGTCCAGACAAAACATGTCCTAATCGCTTGATGAGATTACATCTTGGGCCAACGTGTTTGTAACGGAGCATGTGGTTTCCCTCAGTAATCTCTGCAGAGCCTCTACGGTAAAACAGATGTTGTGGAGGGAGATGGCCCTAATCCAGCTGTGTACTGTAATCCACAAGGGCTCAACATGGCATTGCAGAGGCTATTACCACACGGCAGCTATTACAGGATGGGAGGGGAGGGGGTGATTGCAGGGGTGGGATAGAGGTCACCGATAGAAAAGGGTCAAGGGGGCCAGACTGTACAATCAGCGTTCAAGAGCCATTTCTATATAGCTGTTACCCTAAAGTGCACTTCCTCTACTCCAATGCGGAAGTAGGAGTCCCTAGGACAGCGGGTCAAAAGACGTTTTTCTCTGTTTTCCCCGTTCCTGGATGTCAGGGTAGATTTGATGGGAGCCCAGCAGCGGGCTGCACAAACAAGGCTCTCTAAATCACATGGACGGAAAACATGGCACGTACTTTTGTTTTGCAAAATAAGAAATGAAAGTGAAGCAGAAGCTGATAACAGCTTGCTGGCTGTTTGGTTAATGCTGGCATTTCTGCTTGGGACCACATGAAAAGTGGAAATGGGAGCCGTTTACTTAGTTCCCTCACAAGAAATGTGATGTGATGATCACAGGGGTGAGAGAGACATGGCTAAAATAAGCACAACAGCCATAATGGAGGGTGATTAGTACACGGGTTATTTTTCAACAATAGATATGTGTCTGTGTGTGTGTGTGTGTTTGTGTGTGTGTGTGTGTGTGTGAGAGAGAGAGACCTGACTTACAGCCATCTGTGAGAGGTCCACTAAAGCCTTACAATAGATGTTTGTCCCTCCATTTGGATAATTCTTTCACTATCGTCTCTACCATAGACAGCTAAGCAGTGTTGTGTACTTCTTCTTCCATGCACTTCCACGACGCAAATATGTCTGAGAAGTGTTTACGAAAATAATTCTCTAAACGTGTCATAATCCACTACTGTAAGGTCTTGGGAAGGGGAGGTTTCACTAATTTAAGCCCTTTTCTCTGCTAATGAGGTTGAGACTGAGATGGAATCAGTGCCATGACCCAGCACTTCCTCTATTGTTGGTGAGGGGATTAAGCATTAGTTTGGTCCAAGTCATCAAGGCATCACAAAGAAACTGCAACCAACTATACGTAAATATATGTGGTGCACTAGCATCCTGAAGCTGAGGTTAGTGGCTGAGGTTACAAGCCATTCATTGTGTATCAGAGGATGCATAGAGTAGTCCTTAACACACACACACACGCACACGCACACGCACACGCACGCAGAGTACCCAGATGAGTTGTGATTTCAATGGGCAGGGATAAAACTTGATTGGAGTGAGTTGTGTTGGTATTAGATGAAAAACACTACGTAGAGTTATTATACACATGTGCTTATACGATACAGCCTAGCAGTGAATGTGGACGTTTGCAGACTGTCTGCCAGTGATGTCACAACTGGATACTTTTCTGCACAATTCATATGGACATGATGTTGAAAATCACGACCTTTTCCCACTAACCGCAACCTAAATTTAACCCTAAATGCAACCACGGTACGCTATTACTGTGCCAAGATCAGCCTTTCAGTATGCATTGCATTGCACAACAAGCTCAAGTCATGTTATTTTAAAGTCCACTGAGGATGTGCATCAGCAGTCCTCACCAGTTGTGGTTTCCAACAGAATGTCATTGGTTTTTCCTCTTGCACAAGATAAAAAGATGAGCCTCCAAAGCTGGAAATCCAAAAAGTCCCTTTGTCAATACGTTGTAACATTTTATCAACTGGTTGTCAATGCATCCATTGATGGAGGTCCGTTTTTAAGTGTCACAATTAGTCCCCATATCATGGGGGTGGAGACGGACATAGATGGAGCCTGAAGGTTCAGGGTTCGAAACAGCAACATCTAATTCATCATTTCCTGAAGTGCATCGGTTAAATTACACAAAGCAATTGGTAACCATTACAAATCTATGAAGATTCAAGATTACTTGTCTTAATTTGTCCTGGATAATATAGGCTGTCATATGAAAACACATAAAATGGTTAGCACTGATATGTGCAGACATCAAGCGCATCCACATGTGTGCAACACAGCCCCTCATTATAAAGTACATGCTATAGTTAAGTGGTACCATATATATTGAAATATGGATTTTTTATTTCGAGGTGGGGAGTTAAGCACAGAATCCTGCCCAGTTCCCCCAAAGGTACAAAACCAGACTTCACAGTTCAAAGATGTTGTTGGCCTCCGTGATCTCATCTGGGGCCAGACTGGGACTGGCAAGTAAATCAATATTTATGTTTTCGCCAGATCAAAGGATCACTGTTAAAAAATAAACACTGTTCACTGCATCCCCTGCCTCCTCCATCTCTCCCTCCTTCCTCTATCTATCTCTCCTTCTCTCTCTCTTTCCCTCTCTACTTCAGCCTCAAACACTTTCACCTCAAAGATCCGGGTTCTCCCAGGCTCTGTGAAGTTAAACCAAATTGACTGACAAGAGTTTCTCTTTTGCTCTCAGCTGAGATGGTGAGTTTGAGGTGATTATTTGGATGTGTCACATGTGAATGAAGTAGGAAAGGTCACCCTTACCCGATGCCCATCAGGACCGGCAGTAGCAGTGCTCCCGGTCCTGGTCTCACCCACGGAAGGTGAAAATTCTCCTCATTGTTCCTCCTCCACGCCTCCTAGTGTACTCTGTCAACTTTGCATTGTGCTCTCAATGTCAGAAAAGGTGCACGTAATCCTTTAGAGGAAAATCAGCCAGGGCGAGGTTAGCAAGCGTTGGCGAGATGTAGTGAAAAGTGAGAAGAGAACCTGGGCTTTCAGATGGGATTCATCCTCACACATCTTAATGGAAAAGGGAACACTTAACTCACCCGAAAATGAGGCAGAAGTAAAAAGAACTGCAGCAATTTGGAAAAATTGAAATGACATTGTACTAAATATTCTTCTGCTCACAAAATATACCCCTAACACAATTTATCCTCTGAAGAACTGACAAGCTGATATAGAAATATTTGACGTATGGATCTAGAGAAGATCTTGTCTGTAGAAGTGATAGTACAGTACAGATTTACGATAATGGCTATCATCCATCCATCCATCCATCATCCATCCATCCATCCATCCATCCATCCATCGTCAACCGCTTATCCTAAGTCGGGTCACGGGGGAACTGGAGCCGATCTCAGTTCTCATTGGGCGAAAAGCAGGGGTACACCCTTGAAGGGGTCACCAGTCCATCACACCGCAGTGCAATTAAGGGAACAGTGTCTTGCTAAAGGACACTTCAACACGCTTCTCTGCAGGTGTGGGGCTCAAATCTGCAATGTGGCTATCATAACAGATCAAATCAAACCAAAATTCAACTTGATTTCACATAATAAATAGAACCATCAAGGGCAGGTGCTGATTCCTTCCATGTGAAAAGTAATGTTAAAGGCACCATATAGGTGTCCAACTTTACTTTAAATTAGTTATGAGTGCTGGGGGATACCCACACAGACACGGGGAGAACATGCAAACTCCACACAGACAGGATCTAGGATGGGATTTGAACCCAGGACCTTCTTGTTGTTAGGCAACAGTGCTAACCGCCGCACCACCACGTGCTAAATGTTTCGTGCGCAACAATTTCCATCAAAGATGTCACAGAAATCCAAAAAAGTTACCTGGCAATGTCTTAAAAATGGCAGCGGTGCAGCAGGCCTTACCGTTTAAGGGGATTTAGTGCTTTAATTTTCCTATTCTAGTAGTGCCGCCACATTATTGTGAAAGGATTCCATTCTCATCAGTTCTGTTGGTCCAGCAGCGGGGCAAACACACTGGGGTTAATCCCCTGCTGTGTAAAACCTGACAATTACATTGAGCTTTACTGCCCTATTATGCATGTTTGCTAAAACAGGACATACACTTAGTCCCCCTTCCTGCAAGCAATCTGCTCACAGGGAGACCAAGAGTTCTCATGTGCCCTAGAGCGGGCACACACACACTCAAACACACACACACACACACACTACAGATGAATACTAATATGCCAGTGCATATGCACGTACCATTGTATTTTCAGAAACATCTTCTCTGCCACCATCTTGCCAGGTCAAATTAATAATAAAAAGAAACTAAGGAGAGAAAAGCTGAGGGATACCGTCTCCCAAGGAGAGTGAAGTAATGCTCTCTGACCAAAAAACATGGCCGCCGACACAACACCAACACAAGCTCAGTGGCCACCCATTGGACCCCCCCCGCTCTGCCCTAATTGAAAGAATATCAGCAACAGTATTTTCATTGGCCTGGTCGTATTAATAATGCCAATAATAATCACTGTGATTCAGGGGCTGTCCAATGTGAGGCTTTCAGTGCCCATTGTCTAGCAGAATTAATAGCTCCTGGTGTGGAAGACACAGCTATGGCGCCAGGCTCTCAGTCACGCCGGCAACCGTGGAGAGTGACAGAGAGCGTGTTATTAGTGGGTATTTAGGGTCCGGTACCTGAAGACGTAGTCCCTCGCTTGTCACCAACAGATTAATGGAAAACGGGAGGAGAGATAAATATATGTGTAAATGATGTCTCTGATCCCCACTTGAGAGGGGAAAGGTCTAGGCCTCTGGCGGAGGTCTGTGAGGGTAGTCTTAACTGGTGGTGTGTGTGTAAGGGGGGGTTAAATGCTAATATGGCTATCTGAGATGGGCCTGGGGAAAGTAGCATTAATAGTCACTTAATGGACTGTGGAGAAGCGTGGGCAGACTAACTGTGTCTGGACGTGTCCTGGAGTATTTGGGTGTTTTTTGTGTGTTCTGTGGTGGCAGAGGGGTGAGGGTTTAGGTACTCTGCTGAGAGGCATTGTGCTCTCGTTTAAGCCTCGGATTGAACCCTGCTGCACAGGGAGCAAGATCAACTATTACAGTCAGCAAAGTTATTACTGCAATACACCCATTTTAGGATTACTCTGTGTCCCTGTGTGTGTGTGAGAGAGTGTCCCCATGTGTGTGTACGCTTGTGTGCAGGTGTTGGAGCGTGCAGGTGTTTGTTTAAGCATGCAGGTGTCTGTGCAGAGGAGCAGAGGTAGGTTTACTTCTGGCAGGGGCAGCTGTGATGAGATATCTTGTTCCTATGTGGCAGTAATGTGTGCAAGCATGCATGTCAACATTACAGGGTGTGGGCTCGCCTTGTGTCGTGCATGCATACTTTATGTGAGCAGGCATGTTCGTGTAAGTGCACGTGTACTTATTATGTATGTTGGTATCTATGTATATCGTGTGATGATTGGCTTCGGCTTTGCGTGTGTTTGCATGTGGCGGGCATACAGGATGTTCTCCTCTTAGCTGTCGTGTGTGGAATCGCTTGCAGCAGTAAGACTCCAACCGAATACTTGAGTCACGTAATGGGAAAAACGACAAAACAATATTTTTTGTGCTTGCTACTACTTGAGCTACCTGTGATTCTTCCATTCATCTATCCATCCATCCATCATTGACTATTTATCCAAAGTCCGGTGATGGGGTCATGCTGGAGCCTATCCCAGCAGTCATTGGATGAAAGATGGGGACCCACCCTGGACAGGCCACCACTCCATCACGGGAATGGATCAGTTAAGAGGTCCAAGGGCACTTTGACAAACTTTCGGGATGAACCAGGGCTCGAACCATCAACCCTCTGATTCCAGGAAGAATGCCCTAC
>OMLC01081735.1:0-17058 GCA_900302585.1 Regalecus glesne
CAAGAGCTCTCTCCTCCTTCAGTCTCTCCATGGCTGTGTTGTGGCAGCAGCTCTGCTCCCTGTGGCAAGGTCGAGCTCTTGGTCTCCTCTGGCTCATCCTGCCTTTCTGTCTTCTTGGCCCACTGTCTGGGTCTCTTGCTGGGGATACAGATGTCAGCACTCTCCGTCCAGAGGTAAGACATCTGCAGTATCATCAAATAGAAGTGTCAAACACTAGCACATAGCCACTATCTTTACATAGCCACTTGCTTGTGATGGAACACATTATATTAAGACATAATGTAGCCAATAGGATCCATATTATAATTACACTATAAGATATATTAATTATACATGAATCGATAAAAAGCACTTTCTGGTTCAGAGTTTTTTCTATCATACCAGCCAATTATAAAACTAAAGTTAAACTGTGGATTTTTTTTCATTGTATTATTTCTGTATTGAAATAAACTATTTGAGCTATCACTGAAAAATACAGTGTTAATGATGAATCGCAGTACATTGCTCAGATTAGCTGCATACTAACTGGTTTACATCAGTTTACTGGTAAAATATACTCACACACACACACACACACACACACACAAGAAGGATCTGAGCATATTAATAAAACAAATGAAGACGCGGGGAACATGTTAACGTTTCAACATGGACACCTGTATACAAAAAGGAGGCAATCCAAATAAAAAGGTTTGCCAGCACAAGGCATTTTTTCCTGATTCTACACGGCTGAAGGGCTTCTTCACAGATGAAGAAATAGAAAATATAGGATGGTTGAACCAGGAAAAGCAGTGACGTTAAGGTTTCGGTTTGTGTGTGCATGGTACATGTGTGGACATCAATCTGTGTATCCATCTGTTGGTTGGCAGGACTTTACAGTGGTGAAGGGAAACTTCTCTCATCCCTTCCTTAGTGTGGGCTACCATAAGATAGTAGAGATCCCTGCAGGAGCACGCAACATCACAATACAGGAGACCGTCAAGAGCAGAAACTACCTAGGTACACACACACAATCCTACACACACACACACACATTCACTTGCACAACTAATAGACGGTGAATTCCAGAATCTCAGCCCTATATAAATAAGAAGGAACACATTCACGTGGTGATTTGTGTGCATGGGAGATATTTGACCTATGCAGTATAATGTAACTTTTCTGCAGCTCTCCGCACTCAAACTGGTGCCTCTATTATCAATGGCAACTGGGCGATTGACAGGCCCGGCACCTTCGTCGCTTTGGGGACCCTGTTCACGTACCGTCGACCCAACGAAATCCGCTCTCGTAGCGGAGAGTCAATCACCACACCCGGGCCAACAACAGACGACCTGCATGTCTATGTGAGTCACGAAAGTGACAGAAGGACAGATACCTATACAGAGACACATGTCAGTTTAACCCTCCCACCTTGTCCGTCTCTCCTGTTTCAACACTTTGCGCACACAATCTCTCAGACTCACTTCCTCGTCACGCCTTTTCTCTTCTTGCTGTCTCTCCGTCTCATAACCTGTCTCTCTCTGCCCCGCAGTTGATCTACCAGCAGCCCAGTCCCGGTGTGAACTATGAGTATAACATGCCATTACAAAAAACACACCCCTGGCCTGAGCCAGATCCACCCACTGCTGATATGCTGTCTCTGGGTGAGTGTTCACACAAAACACACACATAATAGTATGGGCGAGTGACCCAGCCAACCAGTGTCACTTTCCTCCTACTAAGTATCCTGCCCTGCCCCCGGGGCAAATAACACATAGCAGATGCCTGTGTGTATCTGTGTCAGAGCTCAGTGCAGGACCATAGAAACTCAATATCTGTCCTCTCAAGAAGATTGTCCCTTTGAAATTTGATTATAATTGAAATAAATGAAATGTCGGCAGGACAGCCAAGCTGACCTCACGACATTGTCCTGGATCCTCTTTGCACATACGCAGCCAATGATGTGTCACTTGTGACAGATTCAGTTTCATTACCTAATATTTAACTTTCTTAATGACAAAATTGCTTGATCTGTGTCAGTCGAGGTGACCACTCAAGGAGATAATGTTGAGACATATCATCAAGTACACTGAAAAGCCAAGAAAAAAGAGGACAGATTGGGTTCTGCCTTTGTGACATGTTTCCATGGTCCCCTGCTCTGACTACCCCTTACTGAATGATCAAAACTGACCTAACCGAGACAGCTGACCCTCCCCTTCCAGATGAAGACCTGAAGCATGGCAACATCCTGGGCAGTGACATCACCAGAGAGAAACTCCACCCCAACCAGGTCCCTTCTGAAGCAGAGGTGAACTCTGACCCCTTATCTACCTACAACTGGCTTCGGATTGGAAGTACAGCATGCAGCACCACCTGTGGCACTGGTGAGGAAGCAGCCAGTCAGAAATCAGTTATCCGTACAATATAATACACAGCCGAAATCAAGATGGAAGCAAAATCCCTTCCATGGAGCACCGACATGACCACAGTTGTTACCTAGAAACAGCAGGTTCACTCTGAATTCTGACTCGCGGCATGCAACATAGCCAAACTGAAAACATGCTTGATATGACAATGTGATTCTAATAGTGCCCAGTCACACAGGGAAAAACACCCTAGCATGCTTCTCAACGGCTAATTCCCGTGATATGCGTGTTGGTTGTGCCTGCATGCACGTGTGCATGCATGTGTAAGTGAATGTGTATTTGTGAGTGTGTGTCTGTGTGCTTGCCAGGTAGACACCAGGTACTATGGGGGTGTGTAGAGAGGGAGCATCAGACCGCTGTGCCTGCCGAGCTCTGTGACCCGGCCCTGCGACCCCCAAACCAGCAGAACTGCATTAACCAGCCTTGTCCTGCAAAGTTAGCAGTAAACACACACAAACAGAAACATGTTTTGGTAGCACGAATTGTCAAAATACACACAAACAGGCCTACATTGTTTTGGCGTCACATATAATTGTGACCCCTTTCATTTTCATCACCCGCGTTTGTTCCAGCCATTGATCAGTCGGCGGTCGGTCAATTAAAGTGACATGCTGTGGTGAGGAGCTGGTTTCCACATCTGGTATCACATGTGCACATAGTTAACCACTGCCAACTTTTACTGGAGTGTCAGTGGATTAGATTTTCATCCGCGCATGAGTCATATACTTGACACAGTGAGTGCGATCGGGACTGTTTCTACATCCCTGCAGAGTGTATTTCTGTGGAATATGTCAACAGATAAGTGAAAAACCAAACTCTGTTTAGAGTGTGCAAAGGCTGAAATGCCTCTAGCCTTAACAACAAGAAGGATTAGCTTACATTTGTAACAGTCAGGTGGCTGGGATACTGTGCTATGGTAGTATTTGGGGTATCAAAGAAGTAGTGTTGGGTAAATTGCTATAGAAAATAAACTAAAGAGGTCAGCAGTACTTTTCTTTTTTTTTCATTTCGACAAACGCATGTAACTGAATGTGAAAACGGTTATTTTTATGCCCTGGGTTTCTTTTGACTTTGAAAGGCTAAAACTTTCCCTCCTTCTCCTGTGGCTGGCTGAAAGCTGGGACCTGGGGGAGTGGTCAGAGTGCAGCAGGAGGTGTGGCCCTGGTATTCAGCATCGCCAGGTAATCTGCCGCCAGGTCACCCATGTGTATGGTGATGGAACGGAGACAGTGGTATCGGTGGCAGCAGAGCTCTGTGGGATGTCTGATAGGCCGGTTACCAAGTCAACCTGTCAGCTGAAGATCTGTAGCCAGTGGCAGATACGGTCTGAATGGAGCCTGGTGAGGAAACACACACACACACAGTTAAATACCTCTGTACAGAATGCAGCATTATATCAGTATGATCCATCCATCATCAACCACGGGGCGACTGGGTTCTATTTCCGTTCTCATTGGCTGAGAGGCAGGGATACACCCTTGAAGGGTCTCCAGTCAATCACAGGGCGGAGCAGTTTGGGGAACAATGTGTCTTGCTCAAGGACACTTCAACATGCTTCTCTGCAGGTGCGGGGATTGAACCTGCAACCTTCTGATTGCCAGACTAACCACTCTACCTACTGAGCTGCTCTCCTATATCCGTGTTAATTTAATATCAGCTACCCTTTGATTTATCAACTGTCAATCCAGATAATTTGACTAGTCACGTGTAGTGATTCCAGTCCATCCAAGCCTCTTATTCCAGTTGTTTTTGCTCTTCTAAACGCCCAGTCCATGTCTCCGGTTACTTTCCCAGTCTCCTCAGCAGCTGTCCTCACTTCACTGATATTAATAAGTTGGTTTAATGATTTGTCTGCATCTGCCCTTGACTTATTAGCTCCATATATTTCCAGGGCTGTCCTACTTAACACAATCCCTTGGATCAATGAAAGCATCCGCCATCAAAAAGACGATATGATATTATATGATATGCTCCGAGTTGTCATAACGATTTGGCCCTTGTTAAAGTTGCTCAGGTCTTTAAGCGTGCCCATTTCTCCTACATCCCACATGTTTACTATAAGAACTGATTGTTGGCTTAACGTCTTATCTTCCCAGGCCTTGACACGGGCCCTTGTTTGGAGATAATTGTTATTTGGATCACCTGTGATTGGTCATAATGTTTTGCCTCATTAGTGTATCATCATATCACCATTGTAACATAGTCTTCAAGTATTCTGGGTTTTACGAGTTTGAGTTACAAAAACTTGTAGCAACACTCTAAAATGTGCTAAGTTTGGCTTCCATTCAAGTACATGAGAAGTTTAGCTATCAGTCAGTAAGCCCTAGAACCAAGCCACTCTTGAAAGCAAACCACGGTTCTTTCTTTCTTCTTGTAAGTGAGTAAGTGAGTAAGTAACTTACTTCCTCTACTCTAGTGCTCAGTGCCCTGTGGAGTGGGTCAGCGCAGCAGGGAGGTGGTGTGTGTAAGTGACCAGGGAGATGTTGAAGATGATGAGGAGTGTAACATAGGGCTGAAGCCAGACACATTGCTAAACTGTGACACGGGAGCCTGCGCGCGCAGCTGGTTCACCTCCCTCTGGAGCCACCGGGTAAGTCAGGAACGGACGGGACTTATTTCTCTTTTATACACATTTTGTGAGTTTCGAATGTAATACAGTAACATATTTTTTGAATCTCATTCAAGTGAGAAAAAAGGTTGCGCTGATTCCGACAGTCATGCAAGGGACAAAGTGATTTTATGTGTGTGTGTGTGTGATGTCACACAGTGTTCTGCAGAGTGTGGTACAGGAAGTCGAACACGGATGGCAGTATGCCTGCTGGACCATTCGACTAGTCTCCCGTTGGATAGCTGTGAAGGGGAACGCCCATCAGAGGTGACATCCTGTGACTCGGGGCCATGCAGAAAGCGCATGGAGTGGTACACAGGTCCTTGGAGTCAGGTAACTAACAAAAACACACCCGACACATATGCCTTACAGGGATAGACAGCCATGCCTCCGTGTACATAGCCAAAACTACATGAACATACTTCACGTTTCCTCCTGAAACAGCACCTGACATTTGCCTTTGTATGTGTGTCTCTCTGTAATGAAGTGTTCTGCTGAATGTGGGAATGGCACACAGACTCGCAACGTGGTGTGTCTTCTTAATGACAGTGATGGCATCAAGGTTGTGGACCAATCAAACTGCTCTCACCTGCCTCAGCAAATCATCTCTCAGCCCTGCAATCTAAAGCCGTGTGGCGTGCAGTGGTACGTCACAGAATGGAGCGTGGTAAGTACCCAGAACTCTTCTGCTCTCTTATGGAGTATGAATACGAACGTTCTCCAATCCTGCTGAATAACCCATTCTTTCGTCCTTTAACTCCTGCTGAAACATTGAACATTAGTTTGACAGAACATGAATAATTATGCAGAGGACAACCCACTTGTGTGTATGCTATTCCTGCCAATGACGTTCCAGGAAAAGATGATAGCTTCCTCCTTCATATAATTTGTCCAACAGTGTAAATCACAGTCTAAACCCTGCATCATACTTCATTGTAGTGGAAGTGTAGTTTGAATGTGTGTGTGTGTGTGTGTGTTGCACTGTGAGGTGAACTGAAGGGGGATATCGGTGAGTGTCCGTTACTGTTGTGGAGCATCATTTTGAAACCATATACACGTCACTCGATCAAACCTTCTCGCAATACAAAAAAAGGAGAATCGGTTCATCTGGACACAAAGTTTTATCGAGAAACTTCTCATCACTCATACAAGTGACATCTTCAGTCTGAGCTGACTGCAGCATCCCCACCCTTAAGAACAATACAGTTGCATGCCAACCAAAACAAAGGATGGTTTCATATCCATGTTGGTCATTGACTGCACATTCAGTGGTAATGAGTACTATTCACAGAGGATTGGGGAATATTTGCAATCACAGCATTGTAAGATGATGACAGATGTACTTTTATCCCTCCCACCTTTGTTCATGGATGGTCATTACCTCTTCACATAGATGGCCTCTTTGACAACCCTTTCAAACCAGTGTTCCTCCCTATCCCCCTTCCTCGGGGGAAACCAAACAGACGCTGGTCAAGAGGATGGTGCAACACAGGAGAGCCAACATGTCAGGCCGGGACTGGAGTCTACACCCATCTACAGGCTAGTGGACACCTTTCAAGGATGAGGATGTTCACATCCTTGATAGGGAGGAATGCTGAAAGGGCTGTTAAAGACCATCTGTGTGAAGAGGGGAAAAACATCCTTGAACAATAGTGGGGGCGTAAGAGTACATCTGTCATCATTTTACAGAGCTGTGATTGCAAATATTCCCCAATCCTCCGTGAATAGTACTCATTACCACTGAAATATGTAGTCAAGGACTGACTTGGGGATCAAACGAAACCTTTGTTTTGGTTGGCATGTACTGTATCGTTCACAAGTGTGGGGATGTCTCCAGGGTGGGCAACTAGATCCAGAAAGGGCCGGTGTGGGTGTGGGTCTTTGTTCCAACCAAGCGCTTACACACCTGTTTCTATTAATCGACCAGCAGTCTTTGCTATCGATCTTGATTGGTATTCTCAGGTGTGTATCTACTCGGTTGGAACTAAGGCCTCCACCCACACCGCCCCTTTCTGGGTCTAGTTGCCCATCCCTAAGACTGAAGAGCTGTCCCAAAACTTTACATCCAAATGGAGCAATTCCACTTTTTTGTGACCACCTTACCTGAATTATTGAGCCCGCATCATTACCCCACTCACAAGACCCTCTCCTTTTCCAACCTGCTCCTCCCAACTCTCTCCATACCGTCTCAGTGTTCCCGCTCCTGCAATGGCGGCTACCGTGTTCGAGAGGTACGCTGCCTTTCCGATAATGTCTTCCCGAGTGGGCGGTGTGAGCCCGGCGCGGCTCCAGAGAGTCAAGAGGAATGCAACACTCAACCCTGCTTGGCGGAGATTGGTGAGAGAGCCGAGACATGAGACCGTTCCACTATTAGACCATACATTTGAGAGGGCTGTGCCGTGAAAGAAATCAAATAATCTCATTGCTTCCTCACTTTCCAACACTCTCCACTTCTCGTGATCGTTCATCACTAAACCTTTCCTCATCGTTCTCCCTCCTACCAGACCCATCATGCAAGGACCAGTACCATAACTGCATGGTGGTGGTACAAGCCCGGCTGTGTGTGTACCCCTACTACAGAACCGTCTGCTGTGCCTCCTGCTCCCTCTCCCCGAAGACGTACCCCTACAGCTTCTTCAAGAACAAGATCCGCAGGTGACGCCGAGGAGGCGACGGCTTCACTTCGATCGCCTCGACTACGCATGCGCAGGGCTCAAAGTTTGCGAACCCCTGGGGTGGTCTTGTCGACTCGACTGTCAAGGGTCGCATCTCTCCTCAAGTTGACTTGCGGGTTCGGTGACCATACTCAACACGGCCTTTATGACTGACCGCTGAGATAACGGGGTTTGAGCTGACGTCTCATGTTGTCTTCGGGTCTCGACAGAGTTGTGCGTTTTTCTATGAAACGACTTGTTTTTAAATCAAAGCACACGGATAATCTGATCTCATTTGCTTGAGCTGGTCTGTCATGTAAGCGATTCTGTTAGTGCAAATACGTGACAAATGAAATTCTTGGAGGATTAAGCCTGCATCAAAATGGGTTTATTATGTATGATGAACCCCAAGACTAGCTTGCCTTTATAATCTCTACATTCAGCACATTATAGTCATCCACCATAATCATAATTGAAAATCAAAAAAATGACTACATGAGACATTTAACATAAAATAACAGGTTGAAACTCATCTAATATGGAGACTTGTTCTTTTTTCTTTAACAATATGAGGCCAGATTCTTAAAAAAGGCCTTTTATTAAGAAAAGTGTCCAATTCAAAAGGATCTGATTTAGGGGTCTTCCCATAGACTGAACCACTTAACATGAGGACAATGTCCTAGGTCTGAGTCTGGCTCAAGGTCTTTAGTCAATGTTCACCAACCTAAATATAAAAAGGCAAAAACAGTAAAATAGACCCATTAAAATTCTAGTTTGAGTGCAATTTTAAAGAATATAATGCACATGCACACACTGATCAGCCAAAACATTAAAACCACCTGCCTAACATTGTGTAGTCTCTCTCCTGACATGGACTCCAGAACACCTCTGGAGGTATCCTCCGGTGTCTGGATCCTTTATGTCCTGTGAGCTCTATGGATCAGACCTGCTTTTCCAGTACATCACACATATGCCCAGTGGGTCTGAGATCTGGGGGAATTTGGAGGCCAAGGCAACACCTTGAACTCTGTCATGGTCCTCTAACCATTCCTGAACACTTTCGGCTGAGTGCATTATTCTGCTGAATGGGGACGCTGCCATCAGGGAATACTGTTGCTATGACGAGATGGACTTGGTATAGAGAATGTGAAGGTAGGTGTGGTATGTGCATGTCAAAGTAACATCCACATAAATCCCAGCACAAAAGCTTGCCCAGAGCATCATCACACTGCCTCCACCAGCCGGCCCATAGTGAACCCTGGAGCCATCTCTTCCACAGGTAAAAAAACAGACACACTTGGCTGTGGACATGATGTAAAAGGAAATGAGATTCACCAGACGTTCTTCCACTGCTCCATGATCCAGTTCTGATGTTCATGTGGTCATTGTAGGGGTTTGCGACAGTGGACAGGGGTCATCATGATCCCTGATCACCCTGCAGCTACGCAGCCCCATATGCAGCAAGCTGCAATGCACTGAGAGTTCCTAGCTAGAATGACTTTTACAGCATTTTGAGCTAGTGTAGCTCTTCTGTGGGACCAGACGGTGGCCTACACAATAGTGGGACGATGGTTGTAATGTGTTTGCTCTTTCTCATATATACACAGAGAGAGAGAGAATACATCTTAAGGATCTCAGTCCTTAAGATGCCTCTTGGATGTCTGGACCCATATGGGGTGAGAATAACTGCAGTGTTCCAGGAAACATCAGTGAGTGACAAAGTAAATGTGAAAATCCACACATTTGCTCTCCAGAGACCACAGCAGTAATACATTCATTCGAGATAGTAATACCAATGCTTTAATGGGACAGCCAAGCTGACAGCATGTAAAAGGCCATTATTCAATCACAAGAACTTAACGGCACAAAAAGAAACATTAAAAATAAACACCAGAGACAAAACACACGGAGCATTCTCAGCTGTTTGTGAAACAACTTAAAAAGGTAGCACGGGGGACCCAGAGTCTTTCACATACATACGCCATTTGTCTCCAGTTCTAAAGCTATACACAATCTTTAACATTCTCCTGGTGCTGGAGAAGTCCATCCGTGTCCGTGATCGCAAGGCTGCGTCGGTAGGTCCATGCTAGTAGGCTGTTGAGGATGTGTGTGGTGATAACAGAGCAGAATTTAGGGGTGAGCCAGGGCCTTTGGCATAAAGGGTTTGCAGGGTCCACAGCTGCCATTATCCATACCTGTCTCGACCAGCTCACCCAGACACATTCACCCTGTAAACATTCAAGGCCCTCTGTCTCCGTCTCCATCAGAACACATCACTTTGTAGTCGAGTCCACTCCCCACCCGAACCCCCTTCTTACTCTCCTAGACACCAAGCTGAGTTTTTGTGACCACAAATGGCAGCACCAAGTCTCTATTCACCCCCCCACACACCTTTGTTTGGGGATAGGAGTTTTGCTTTGTCCTTGGCATTGGATTCAAGACAGCAAGACAGGTTATACGGAAGGTTTCTGTAACAGGCTCTCAAAAACATAATCACCACCTTATTGTGTTGTCCTGGATTCAACAGTCACTGTTTGTACAAGTCAGTTCTGAAAATACTATGGCAAGCAACATTTTTCCAACAAATTTCATCGTAAACAGAAAATATATTTTCACTCCCCATCTGATTTGTTTAGCTTATCAAATGAAAGAACGGTTATGTTTTCTTCTGAGCGTCGTACCAACATTCATTGATTCTTAATACTTTAACTTTTACAAAGACATAAATATAATAGGATATACAATAAAGTATACTGTATAAAATACAAAATAACAATGATAGTTTCTTTAAATGATAAAATCACCAGAGGCAAACCCAGAAAACGGATCTTTGACACTAGGCAAAAACACTAGTAGAATTACCCCCTGAGGTCAAATGATAAAAGAATTGCCATTTCTCAAACTACATCTTTGTCCCCGGATAGTTCACTACTTTTAAGTCACTCAAAAGTAGTACACTCCATACGTGCCTCTAGGCAACATATGCATCTCCCATCAAAGATAGTCACTGTTTTAATATGTAAGTGCACTACTTTGGGTCAAATTTACTATTATCCAGACTGCAAGACATCACGCTAAGGGAAACTTGAAGGCACAAACATCTGAGGCAGCGTATGTCTCAAGAATAGAGAGAGAGAGAGAGAGAGAGAGAGAGAGAGAGAGAGGGGAAAAAATAAAAAGTGGTGGTGTTAAAGGAGTAAAATTGAAAGGCTGAAAAAGAAGACTGGAAAAACGGTTTAGGTCTAGGTCTGAGAATGACAAGGCAGTGAGTCACGTGAAAATGGCTATGTGAAATATTCTGGCTTTCCTGAAGCTTAACATGACTAAGAAATATCAACAGTGGTTGCTGAGTAATAGTGACTCGTTGGAATAGAGTAAATCTCTCACACACATACACACACACACACACACACACACACACACGTGCACATACACACACTCTTCTGTATTTGAAAAACAGGAGCTAGTTGATCTTGTTGTTTAGAGGTCCTACTCCCCATAGAATCAAACTAATTTGAACCATCATCTGGATTTACCTGGCCCTCAGGCCTCAGCTAACTATGCAGCATTCACAGTGATCAATGCTCTCAAAAATGTGTGAAAATGGCTGATATTGGTGAACATACTGGATATCTGCTAAACTGGCATGATCTAAATTTATTGGGATTTTCAATTTCTGATTTCTCTTCACAACAGAGCTCAGCAGAGGTAAAGGCCAATTAAAGTTGTCCAATCAGAACACTCAAACGATTAAGATGTTAGACCTGAACAGCAACACATTTACTTTTTTTTATTACAAACTCTTTTCTATTTTTTCATGGTCTGGCCCACAATAGATATTTCCTTTGAATATTAAGTCCAATATTGAACAAGGCTTTTTTTTTAGACTGTTATGCACAATATATAGATGTATGTTACAAGAATATACACAGGCTTTCATCTATAATATCTTAGTAAGGAGTACATCCAAGCATTCAGGTTGAGGACTTTGGCTTTAAAAAGGTTAGTCTACATATGCACAAATATGAAAAAAACACATTGAAAATCTCACCATAGGAAAAAAATGCACATGTACACAGAAAATAAGAGAAGTCGATATGGAGCAAATCGCTCATGAACCAATGTCAGTCATGACTGCTTGTTCAGGTATGATCATTTCCTCCCAAACTTAACAAAAATTCAAGTTTTACCTTTTCACACCGCTAAAATCTCATCTGTGTTTACTTGACTGATCACAGCATTTTGTTCAGGGTAGCGATGAGGAACAAAAGATAGAAAAAAGAAGAACATAGATTGGGGTTACAGGGATTTTTGTGTGAGCAAGATTCAAGTTTGTCATTCCTTGTGTGCAAGTCAATATAAAAATGCTACAACTTGTACAATGCTCTTGGCAACAAGACAGGTTCAGGGCGGCTTGGCAGGACATGTCACTGATTCGCTCAGTGATGCAATGCATAATTTATCTTCCTGTGATTATTTTTTTTTCCCAGCTTGACACCTCTCTCTGTAAGCCCACCAACTGGTGTGAAGGAAGATCCACTAAGGGAGTCCGCCTTATTATATCAAGAGCCAAACCAAATCCTCATATTAATTCTCTCTTCAGGAGACGTTGAGTCTCTCCTCAACTGTGCACACCGTTATCCAAGTTTCCGTTCTCACAGCTCCTGCATCGGTCAGCTATTCCAGCAACCTCTGTCTCCATCATCCCTGTTACTCGCTGTCGGTTTCGAGGTCTGAGTCAGACCACTGCACTAGACTGAGTTTGCCATGGCGCTGGGCATACTCAATAATTGCTGTGTAGCAGAAGTAGTACTGATCCCAGGTCTGGATGCTGAAAGCCCGCTGGGTACGCATCCGCCGCACCGTCTGACGCACGTCCACTGTGCCAATGTCCTCCAGCCGGGACAGGCATATATCCAGTGTACAGAACGTACCTGGGGGGGGACAGAGTGGAAGATAATGAATGTACAACAGCAGGATGGGAAACCAGGTGGCAGGGGGGGACTGGAGCAATCTCAATGCAAATTTATGATATCGTCATGCCCAGCAGGATCATGGTAGAAGAGTAGAAGAGATATTGTGTGTGTGTGTTTGTTTTCATGCGAGTAGATTTACCTGTGCGGCCAATGCCAGCACTGCAATGTACCACCACTGGAGGTCCTCCGGGAGGTCCTGTCCAACTGGAACCTAGGCTCTGGACCGCTGCCTGTCGCCTCTGCAATACATGTTCACGGAAATCCAACATGGCGGATGCACACTTGGGTACACCAAAGTCTGGCCAGCTGACATACAGGTAGTGTGAGACCTCTCGTCTCTCCCCGGTCTGTGGGAGGGGTTGTGGAGAAACAGAGAAGTAGATCATAAATAAGTCCTTTGAGCATTAGTATGTGCGTTAGCTTGTGTTGGCTAGTTTGTAGTTAAACAGTGAACATCTCACAATGAGCTCTCAGACTACACAAATCAGCAAACCATCAAAACCGCCTGGGGAAATGATGGCACCAGGATGTACCATGGGAAGAAGGCAGCGTGAAGCTCTAGGCAATATTCTACTGGGGAAACCCTGGATCCTGGCGTTCATGTGGATGTAACTTTTCACGCATGCCACTTACTTAAACCTGGTTCCAGACCAGGTACACCCCTTCATGACAACAGTTTTCCCTGATGGCAGTGACCTCTTTCTGCAGAATAACACACCATGCCACAGCCACACTACAACAAAATGTTCAGGAATGGTTTGAGGAAAATGACAGAGTTCAAGGTGTTGCCTTGATCTCCAAATTCCCCAGATATCAAGCTGATTGAGCATCTGCAGGATGTGGTAGAAAAATAATTCTGATCCATGGAGGCCCTAACTCTCAAGTTACAGGACATAAAGGATCTGGCTCTACTTCCTTGGTGCCAGATATGAGGGGACACCTTAAGAAGTCTTGTTGAGTCCATGTCTAGATGTGTCAGCGCTGTTCTGGTGGCACGAGGGGGACCAGGCAGGTGGTTTTAATGTGTTGGCTGATTGGCATATATCATATGGATGTCCAAGAATTTCAGAACCTCATGCTTTGGGTGGCCATTAGACTAGAAAAGCGCTATATAAGAACAAGTCCATTAACCATCTCTGGATACTTTAATGCTCGACCTAGCTGAGGACAAAACACTGAGAATCAAGGTATTCCTGCCACATGGGAATGAAAGGAAAGCCAGATTATATGGTGATTATATTCTTATGATGAAATCTGCGACATCTGACATGGACACATGCTCTCTACTGCTGACCTACTATGGCCCAAATATAACAATCTAATTTAATAAAGTTAATCCACCATGCTTGGTAAATGTGAGGCATATGTTGTAAAGTTCATTTACCATTTAACCAGGAAAAGAATCATTGAGACTAAAAATCCCTTTTATAAGAGCATCCTGGCCAAGACAGGCAGCAGCACAACTGAAAGGGTTGCAGACAAACAAACATGTAACAATTTACAAGTAAAGGAAAAATCAATAATCATAAAGCATTAAAAATATTCATACTACTCATCAACATGGGGGACCATACAGGGGTAGAGGAAATCAGTCAAAACATCTGCAGCCAGATGCACTCGGGAGCACGCAGCTGTGTTGGTAAAACTAACACATTTCAGCACATGATATTTGTCGGGATAACAGGAAGGCGCACACAAAATTTCATTCAAACAAAAGACAATATCTCACCTGTGTGTTGTATAGTTCAAGGTGGGAGAGTTTGAAGTCCTGAAACACCTTGATGTGGACATTCCTGATTAGGAAGGATCCATGCTGTTCAGTCCTGCCATCATCGAGGGGCCAATACTGACCACATTTCACACGGCCACGTTCTACCACTCTGGGAAAGGGAAAAGGAATGGAGCTCTCAGTTGACTGAACGTGAATCTAGACTTTGTTTTGAAAATGTGTTGATGTGTTTGTATGAAGATGCATGCTTTGAGACACGTCAGTAGAGGGTATGCTTTAAATAATGCATACAATGAATTCACCTGTATATACTCAACCCTTTTTTTAATCGGGTGGCATGGCTCAAGAGCTGGAGCGGGTCTTCTAGTAATTTGAAGGTCACTGGTTCAATCCTCGACTTTCAGAGAGCATATTTGAATATCCTTGAGCAATACAATGAACCCCTAACTACTCCTGGAGCACTGCAGCTGCCCACTACTCCTATACAATAGGATGGGTTAAATGCAAAGGAAAAATTTTATTGTAAGAACAGAATGACCAAACAAAAGTGGCTTTCCTTTCTTTGTGTATATATCTGGAGATTGTTGGGCTGTCATTCTATGTTAAGTACCTGTGAGAGCCATGAAACCAGTGTCAAATTCCATATAGTGTGAATCTACATGGCCAATAAATTGATTCTAATTTACCCAAAAACTTCTACTCTGAAAACACATCAGGTAAGCTTGTTTTTGTCCACTAGGTTGGATTGCATTCTCACAGAAAATGAATCACTCTAGGGTTGATTGGAAGTGAGCTATGACTTCTCTTTCTTGGCAATCTTGGCCCATTTGTTTTGTCCTGCATCTGAGTGTGATTGCTGTGTTCACATATGCCAAACAAACCGTTCTTTGGAGGGGAAATGGGCCCAGCTTGGAAACAATTGCTCCAAACAGGCCATGTGTGCAAACATCCTTAAAGAGTCTCACCTGGTGGTCATGACTATGATGAGTACCATCTGCTCCCATACCATGCGCCAGAAGTCACCAAAGGTTTTTGGCAAAGGACCTGGGCAAAACAAGGACTTCGTCAAACCGAATTCACAAAATACTGTACACATTAAAATCTGTTGGGGAAATCAAATAAACTCAGAGATGGAGTCTAATTGAAGGAAAAAAATGACTGAACTGACCCTACAGGATGTCCTGATGCAATTTTACTACAGAATATTCTAATTCTGTACTTTGATACCAACTGCCTCCAGAAAGGATAGCGGTTAGGGTAAATGATTTAGAAAGTAATTAAATTGACTTAAAAAAATTTGATCTACTATTTACTAGAAGAGAACAAGAGGGTATTAAAGAAAGCAAACAGAATAAGTGTGCCATCCGAGAGAGTTACTTACCCTGAGTAGCAATGTAGGCATTACTCCGCTTGTACCCGTCCATGAAACTGGCATTAATATAGTCTGATGTCTACAGAACGCATAGCAAAAGAGGAGTGAGCCAAACCTATTGGTGTGATCTACTGCCCCCTAAAGGGATATCAAATTAATTACAACTAGATGCTGACAATATTAATTGTCCATACAATCAGCAAAATCCTTCCAAGATAATGTCAGTTTCAAGCAAGAATCAAATTTTTATACAAATGCTGACTTACTACAATTATGCTGATAGACAGAGAATCATATAATCTTATTCTGGATCTTATTCTTTATCTGCTCATCTCACTTGCAAATCCAAACCATCTTTATTTTGTTCACTTTTTTTCATGACAAATTATGACATATGAACATGGCAGAAATGATTAAAAAAAGCTTTTTAATATCTATCTTCTCTAGTGTGGGTTTGGCAGTGGCAGCTGTAATTGTCAAATTTTATTAGCCCGTAAAGAATAGTGGGCAGTAGATACAGAGCTCAGTCAGCATGAGGAGTAATTAAATGAATTGCAACCTCATCCTCGTCCTCGCAGAGCTGGCAAAGTCGCACTCGTGATTGGTCCAGGCAGAGAACATCACTGTACCTGTTCTTAATTTGATTGGACAGTTTCCTGTAAATAAAAGAAATACATACAGCTTGATGCAACATAACTGAATCAAATTGCAGAATGGTTTTACTATTTTTAAATTGCAGAAAATGGAAACAATGGTGTGGACATTTGTTTTTCAATACTAGTGGGGACCCTCATTGAACAGTATTTATTTTTTCCTCCCAATTCTATCAATCAACAAAACTGAATGCCATACCTTAAACCCAAATCCTAACCCTAAAATAAAGCCTTGATATGAAAACCAGCTTGAATATCCTCACTTAAAGAGGCAATTTATGTTAAAAGGGAACCACCATCCTTGAACATAAGGTGGGGGCCTGAGAGTATATCTCTCATCATCTTACAATGCTATGATTGCAAATATTCCCCAATCCTTTGTGAATAGTACTCATCACTGAATGTGCAGTCAATGACCAACTTGCATATGAAAACAGCCTTTTTGTTGTGTGGCATCACTGTAGTTTATAAGGGTGGGGATTCTACAGTCAGCTCAGACTGAAGATGTCACTTGTTTGAGTGACAAAACATTTCTGAATAAACATCTTATCCAGTTGAACCAATTCATCTTTTTGTAATTCCCTTACCAGGATTATTGAGGATATATCCAGACATCCTCACTTACAGGTAAAAATATAATTTTCCTGATGAATAGTGATCT